>JAUCBJ010008361.1:0-99479 GCA_032718475.1 Nemertoderma westbladi | reverse complement strand
GGACAAGGTAAAATATACATGTTCAAAAGTTTACAGTATATTTACGTAATTTACAAAAGGATTTATCAAAACTAAACAAAGAAGAAGTGATAACAGAAGAATTGATAACCTAAGTTAACATTAGTGTGAGAGTGATAACCGAATGCAAACCGGCCCTTATATAGCAAATCTGGGACATAGAATTCACTAGAACATTCCAGAGCATTCCATGGCCTCACATTGGAGCAATAAGATGTTCGATGCCCTATGATTGTCCCAACTCATCATTCCACATGTTGTACGAACGTCATTGGCTTACCTAATTAATCAGATCGAAAATAAATAGCCCAAAAATGAAAATTCCCCAACTGGGATTCGAACTCGTAACCTACCTATAATGTAACCAACGCCTTAACCATCAGACCACTGCGCCAATAGAGTCACCTATGAATTAATGTGTACTAATATGAACAGGCATATTACATTACTGTAATTAAGTCAAAATATGTCGGATTTTAGAAAGTTTTTACGTTATACTACAAAAATGCTACTTAACAGCGCAATAATCCATCACCGCTCCATGAAAACAGTAAGTAAGACTGCTTTCTCCAATCGAGATACAAATAATTGACTAAAACATCTCTTAATTCTAATGGTGGGGCCTAAAATATAAAATAATCACTGTCTTATCTATTGCATACTTAATATTGCAAGTACGGCGTAAATACAATCCATCATACATACATACAAAATACAAATTTACTATTTAATAATAAAATAAATTAACTACTAAGAGGGCTTTCGGTTATCCAAAATAAACAAATTAAACAAATTAGAACAAATAATTTCAAACGTTTCAATAATACGATAATATATTGTAAATATACATAATAAATTCCTCAAATTAAATCAGTTCAATATAAACAAACATAATGCTCTAATAATTTCCAAATAAGTGTTAAAGTGTCCTCCTGACGATCTCAATAGTTCGTCCTACTGGTCTGAATATCTTCTCCTGAGCACTGATCGCTAACGGTAGGCTCGCAAGCCTTCCTTCTCTATCTTGCTCCTCCAAATCCAACATCCAATATCCAATATCAACGGTAGGCTCGCAAGCCTTCCTTCCTTTACCTCGCTCTCCTAATCCTTCGTCGAACGGGCTCGTCCCCGCCCTCTAAGACGACTGGGTGGTGGTCGAGATCGAACTGGGCTTGGACTTCGGCGTCGAGCTGTCGGTGGTTCTAAAACGCTAGGAAAGGGAACAACGGGAGTCTCGCACACCCGTCGGGCGCTTAATCCTCTAAATCCTCGTCCGATTCCAATCATTCGTTTGGTGGTGTCGGACTGAGTCACTACAACGCTGGGAGGGAGTCTAAGGGGTGGGGACCGTTCTGTCCGCTGACACCTCGCTCTCTGACGTCGTCTGAATCCTCATAGGTTCTGGCAAAACGTATCCTGTCCCTCCTCGTGGTTCTCTGGGAAGGGAAACCGTGCCCCGAGTCATCCGGATTTGCGACTTCGATGTCGTCCTCTCGGCGACATTTACTACCTTCTTAATCTCCTGTCCGGCCTTCTAGGCGCTAAGTATACGAAGCTGCGGATCTTCCTGTGGATGACGTGTCCTTTCGGCTAGCGGCGTGGCCTTGAAGCCAGTCTCACGCAAAACGTCCGCCTCATCCAAAATACACGAGGTCACGCGTTTGTGATAAAATGCGCTCCGGTATGCCCAAGCTATCGAATGCCAGGCTCCTCGATTCCGCTGTTCGACTCGCAATTTATCGAACTCTCCGGCGGTAATCTTGTTCACCACAGTCTGAAAATTCCAGGTGTTCTTATTGTCAGGGTGAACTTGTAGGAAGTAGTCCCTAACAACCTTGAAACCACTATCCAACGGCAATATATCTAGCACCTCCAAAAGTTCATCGTATTGAGGCATAGCTGACACGTATTCTTCCTTCGACATAATGAGAGGGTTTTCGGCCCAAAATCCCAAATGCGCTCTCATGGGGAAACGGCGTCACTGCGTCGACACATGTTCGTCTGCTAGATTCTCCCAATGGTTGAATAGCTGTCGAATAATTTTAACTGACATATGCTCATAGGGAACGTCCCTAAGTTGACACTCTGATGCCCTATGACCTTTGATATTGCAATATGTGCACTGAGCCACGAAACACCAAAAGGTGTAGAAAGTGTGTGAACATTGATCCCCACACCAGTTGCACACTAAATCTGGTAGAGATATGTATTTCGCTCCACATTTCTTTGCGTGATGGCCAGTAGCCCCGCATCTGCCACAAATGGTATTGGCAGGATACCAAATTCGCTCATAGATGAGATCTCCGATGGGGTGAGCGCTACCGTCCACGTGATAATTCTCATCATCCGGGTCTGTCGGTACGTTCGTCTCCGTAGGTTGTACATAAACCATGGCGTCACTTTTCTCTAATTCGCGTATCTCAGTTCGCGTCTTCCTCGGAAGGTCCTCCTCTATAGTTGCCGCAACTGCTCGTCAATTATCGCGGACTCAGTTGGATCATCATCAACATGATGGGTGGTAGGCTCGCGAGCCTTACAGGATCCTTCCGGGCCTTTGAACTCCGCATGGCGTTCCCCGTCGTAGGGTACTAACGTCAACATCAACGGTCTGTCGACTAGGCTTCCCGCGTGAGTGAGATAAACGTCCCTAAAAATGCTAAGTCCCGCTCGCGTGAAAACTTTGCAGTGCGCATCAGTGTTATAAAAGGGTTGGAGAAATCGGCGGAATACATCAGTATGCGTCCTTCCTCCGTCGTAAATGGTATGTCCTTCACCGAGACATAACGGATGTCGCTTTAAAGTCCTAGATACTACATCGGCGATGAAGCACACATTCACCGAAGATTCTATCGCCAAATAGTATTGTAAGATTATTCATAGAGGTGAGGTAATCGCCCAATACACACATCCTCGCCACTTCATTTGTGACTCAAACTCGTTTACGCCAGGGGTATCTCCCTCACCGTATACGCCCATGTATTTGCTCCTCTTGCTCTCTTTATAGTCCCAACTAAACATGAGATATGAGATATAACCCGTTACAGTTTTTAGTGTGTTATACTCCCTGAAATATCCTTGCTCGATAGCCCAAAGCAACAATGGTCTAGTATCCACATAAGGAGTAGGCAATCGATCCTCCTCCTCGGGCATTCCTGCGAAATCGCTAATAAGGTCCTCCCCTACACCGGATCCGATCTTGAAGATACTCTTATCAAGTACAACGTCACGCACGGCCTTTGGCAACATCCTAGCTTTTATGCTACAAGCCAGGTCCATGGATTTAATTATCCGTTTTATCATCGCGTGTCTTTGCGTCATTCCTTCCGGCATAGGCATCTTTCTACTCCGCCGCCTCTAACACATCACCAAACGTAACCGGTGGGAGGAAATCCAGGTTCGAAATGATCTCCGGGTGTTCAACTAAGGGAATCTCGTAAGTTGTCTCCTCTCGGGTTGGTATACTAATAGGAAAGCTAGTTGGTCTCGCGACTGGTACTACCGCTTTAGTAGGATGGGCTGAGGTTCTCGCGTCATCTCGACATGAGGTATCTGTAATCTCTGCGACAAATTCTGAGCAAAGGTGATACTATCAAAGAGTTCGGGTGTCATCTCCTTAGGATCGGTTTGATCGTAGGATATCCAATAAAATGGTAGGCTCTCGAGCCTTCCGCCGAACTCCTCGATCTCGCCTTTCTCGTACGCTTTTTACGCCCTATAGAGGCTCAAAGCTTCCCGTTTCTCTTGTGTCGACTTATTAGACTCGTCCACTACCATACTATAGATGTCTGGTTCGACTAATTTGGGTTCATAAATGACAATTTCGCTCGCGTTTGGTCCACTCATCTTAAACGAATGGTACGGATTCGTCAAAGGGTATCCGCCTTCTTGGTAACGCAGACTTTGGTGGTATGAACATCGTGCTAATATCGGCTCGGGGTTATCCGAGTTCAAGCGCATAGGAATCGCGTTGTCTTGCTCACGCATACATCTTCCACATTTATAGAACAGTTTATAAATGGAGAACGCGTCCTTGGTCTCTGGATCCGCTCCTCGAGCGCGTCTATAAAGATGCATTCCATCGAATTCGTCCCTAACTGCAGGCAAGGGTTAACTCGCCGTCAAATATTGCAGCATGTGATATAATCGGCGTATCTCCGTGTCTGGATCCTCGCAAATGTCACTAGCATGCGTCGCATAATGCATCGTAGGGATACAACGCATTGAACTCCGTGCGTAGCTCCTCCGCTCTTTTGTTATAAGCGTCCAACCGCTGTCGCATAACATTCGGGTCCGCCTTGGATTTAGCGAGCTTGGCCGTACTCCTAGCCATACTCTCCACTCCAAACACGTTAAAGTTTTTGGCTCCATAACGATTAAACGGTGCCTGGTGCTCTTCTACTAGGATCGGCATGCTGCATTGCAGCTGCATTTTTAAGAATGCTGTGCCGGCTTGTCAACAAAATTGCACCGCCACAACTCCCTATCACCCATGACATTTGCTAGATCATCCGCATCTTTAAGGCCACTGTCCTTTAAGATGCGTCTCAAGAAAGTCATGGGCTGTCCACCATGCTTATTCACACCATGAGGCTGCCAAAGTACAAGATTATGCACTGGCTGGTCCTCACGGCGAAAGCAATGTCCTGCAAAGCGGAGGCGATTTTGTTCTAGTGTCAAGCTTGGGGGAACCAATGAGACACCTCCAATGTTATATAGTGTCTGGTTGGAGATGTGTGCATTGTACTTGACACAATGAACCCGGCGTAGCATTCTTGTGAATGTGCCATCCAGAGATTTGGTGTCCTCAGCAGTTAGAGCCCAGCATGGACTCCCGTAGAGGAGTACTGGAACTACTGCTGCTCTAAATAATCGGACCTTAAGTTTCCGATTAATTCTCGGTGATTTCCAAATCCTGGAAAGCCTATTCAAGGCTGTCCATGCCTTTCCCTTACGTATTCGAAGGTCCTCACCTGACTTCCGGATCCATGATCCCAGGTAACAGAAGTCGTCCACATGCTCAAGCATACCATCCTTTGAGCTTATGCTCATCCGATCAGAGACTTGCTGAGGACTTTCAAAGTTAACAGTCAGAATTTTGGTCTTTCTGGAGTTAATAAAAAGACCAACACTAGAAGCAGCATGTTCTAATGAGCTGAGGAGCCGTTGGGCTCCCTCTAATGATTCTGAGAGTACTCCTAAGTCATCAGCAAAGTCTAGATCAGTTAGGTACTTGGCAGGATTTCCTCGACTTCTGGAGCCAGTAGGTGGAGTTATCATCACCCCATCATCATTATGATGATCTAAGGACATGCGTAGATGGTCAGCAGACGCAGAAGATGCGACTTCTGGTGCCTGGTGCTCTTGCTCCTGCGTAAATCCCTGATGTAACACTTTGTATATCTTCTCCGCCATCATATACGCGTATATATGGTTATGTATCGTTACGTTCTACTAGATGAAGCACAAATAGAGGTTAGATGTGAGGAGACTTAGAGTTTTGTCGGCTTTTGGCTCAACTTTGCTCTAAAACCCCTACCCATTTGCCTAAGACTTCGGGTTTCGCGTGAATTCGCACTGGCTCCTAATCCAAAAAAATGTGCCGATAAAAAACGAATTCTGGGTAAACTAGCCGCGAGTCTAAAATACTAACCTTTTAATTTCCCATACTACTTTCCCAAAGAAAAATAGTGCAGTTGAGAATTAATTTGGTCTAAAATAATAGTAGACACAACTATATAGAACAAGGCCGATTTTCTTTTCCAAAAAATTTTTCGGTAGGCTCACAAGCCTTCTATCCGCTCTTGTCCTCTCCAATTTTAATTTTTTTTATCTAGCTGTATCCTATAATTCGCATCCACTGGAGAATCGTTTTTCTTAAATTTAAATCCAACTAATGGATTTGTCTAATAGTTTTTGAAAAATTGTCTCACTTGTGGGTTCAAAGTGGAATTCCATTCCTACTGTACACACAACCCCGCTCCTATATGATACATAAGGGTACTACCCTCCATGTTCACATATAAAGACAATGGAATTCCACCGCTGCCTTTATCTACAGTGAAGAGGAATCCAAATGTACATACAGTAATACAAAATACCAAATCGCTAAAATACAGTAAGGCTATGTGGCGACCATCAAGGGTCCCATATCTCTATTTACTAAGATTGGGTGGAGATTTGTAGTCTCCTGTCTCGTTTCTAGTCTCCTCAAGGAGCACGAGACGTTGTACAGGCCTACCTACGGTGCGTCCGTCAATAGTCTGTACAGTAACTGTCCTTACTACACCATATGTAGGTTGCGTGGTCAAAATGACTCCAGTCAGCCAAAACTGTCTTTTCAGATTGGTTTCAGCCAATAAAACATGGTCACCACGTCTCAGACATCGGGTATTAAGATACCAAGAGGTTCTGGCCGAAATAGAGGGCAAATAGTGCTTCTGCCATATTTCCCAGAATTTGTTGGCTAACAACTGAGTGATTTTCCAAGCTTTGTTGCCGTATCCTATGATAGCCGTACAGGTACCGAAGTGGGCAACAATGTCGTCGGCGCCTGCATAAGCAGGTACGCTGGTGTCAAGGCAAACTGTGGGTCGTTGTTGTGTGGGATCAAAGCGATCGGTCTAGTATTCAAAACCGCTTCGATTTCTATTAACAACGTCGTCAGTTGGTCGTCTGTCAAGATATGTTGCATCGGTATTACTTTCGCCATAGCCGTCTTAATTGACCCAATTAGTCTTTCCGAAACACCGCTTCTCCATGGACTGTCAGAAGTGTTAAAGCTCCAGACAATGTTGTGAGGACGTAGTTCATCGGAAATCTGGTTTTGGTCCAACTTCTTTAAGGCTCTGGTGATTTCATTCCGTGCACCGACAAAGTTAGTCCCTTGGTCGCAATAAATGGATTTGACCAATCCATGTCTGGCGATAAATCGCCGTAAGGCTAGGATAAAGGTGTTGGTGGATAAATCTGTCACACGCTCAATATGGACAGCTCTGCTGGCCATGCAAGTGAAGATCAATGTTTTACCTGTACCCTTCCGCGTTTCGCGATTATGGGTCCAAAACAGTCTATCCCTGTCTCAGTGAAAGGGGGTCTAAAAGCCTGTAATCTTGCTAGTGGTAGTTTACTTATCTCTTGGTGTCCTATCCTCGCGTGCACCTTCTTACAAATCATACAGTTTCGTGTTACCGAACTCAATGCCTTCGTAGGCCCAATCAGTACAAACCTCGAGCATAAGTGTGATAGACAGTGATGCCTACCTATGTGTTTGAGTCGTACACGTGCGTCCAGTATAATAGCGCGCTGTAACTCATGGTGTTGCGGTATGATGATAGGATACCTAAAATCAAGTGCGAAGTCAATGTTTTGGAGTCTGGACTTGTGACAAAGTAAACCCCTATAAATTATCGAACTCCAACTCAAGATCAGTGAAGACTTGATCTGTTTACCCTGATTGATTGCTGTGAACTCTCGTGCGAAATATTGCAATTGATAATGTTTTATAATATCAACTTTACAAAGACCAACTTCATCCAAGGTAAGTCTTCTAGGAAAGTCGCGTTTGCCTCTGGCATATTGTCTCAAACATTTGAGCCATGCTAACTTGCGGCACGCGTCAGTCCATGATCTAGTTAGGATAACTATCCTGTCAACGTAAGTGTTAGTGACGTCATCAGGTAAGGTATAGTCAAAGTGTGGGTACTTGTTCGGACTTGGTAGGCCCACGGGCCTTCCGGTGAGTGTCTCCCTTTGTACAATAGGTTCGTCTGAATCCTCAAGTATTTCAATCTCCACAGTCTTACCTTTACCGTCCCCACTCAGTGAATTGACTGGCAGTAACGGTTTCAACTCTACGGCACCAGTGTGTTTTTGTGAGCTTGTAAGCTTCCTAACCTTAGTCACACGTTTACTCGTAGGCTGTAAGTCAAGTATTTTCCTTGAGCGGAGTGTGATCGCTGTGGCCACACCTTCGTTGTCCAAGGAAGTCAAAATCGGTAGGTTGTTAATACCTAGTGGGGGTGTACTAGTCCGCTCCAATGGATTCATTGCGGCTTTGTAGCACACGTCGTTACTTTCCAATAGTTTGTCTAGTGGAAAGTCTAGTAGACAGTCTGGTGAGGCATCCGGCGAACAGTCTGGTGAGACGTCTGGTAAGACATAGCGCGGAACTTCCAGCGAAATGTCCTGTCGTCTGTCCCAAAGAAAGTCTGGCGTAGCTTCTGTCAGAATGTCTGGTCCAAAATCTAGTGGACAGTCTGTCGAAATGTCTGGTGGAAAGTCTGGCGAGACCTCCGGTAGACAATCTGTCAAGAGTTCCATAAAACAATCTGGCGAATAATCCGGAAAACAATCTGGTGTCGCTTCTGGCAAATAATCTGGTGAGACATCTGGTGAACAATCCGGCGAAACATCTGGTGAAATCTCCCGTGGAATTTCCGGTGAAAGATTCGTAGGAACGTCTGGTCAAGTGACTGGTGAGACGTCTGGCGTAATGTCATGTCTAACGTCCAGGTCAGCAGATTTCATCCTTCCTTGTTTTCTCTTGACCTTGGCGTTGGCTTTCACTTTGGACTTAACAACAGGGTCAATTTTTATCTCGGCACCCTCCAGTATGGTGTTAGTTGTCGCGTCAAATAACGGCGGCCATTCATCCGATGGTCGTTGTAGGAAGTCAGGTCCTCTAAACCAAAAGGATTTATTGTCCGGTTTACAAAAGTCAATAGGTAGCATCCCACGTGACGCGATGTCAGCTGGGTTCAGTTTCCCTGGACAGTGATGCCAATCTTGTTTGAGCGACCGGTCCAGTATTTTAGCCCGTCTGTTGGCTACGAAAGTCTTGAACTTAAAGTTTCGTTGTTTATGTAACAAAGTACCAACGTCGCATCAGTCCAATACGTGACCTTCAAGTTAGCCCCCAGCTCGCATTGAACTAGACTGACAATATCGGTGGATATCGTCCCGGCTTGTAGCTCTCCACGGGGTACAGTCATATACTTCAATGGCATTGTTCTAGCCCTAGAAGTAACGAGAGACACATCGTAGCTGTCCAATGTCACTTGTCGTCTAAGGTATAGAGTAACCCCCAGTCCATCCTTACTAGCGTTGCTGAAGCTGTGAAGCTCCAAGTCGGCAGGAAAGGTGGTCTGCAAAGGAAAGTATACCCTCGGTATGGTATAGTCTTTTAAGAACGTCAGCTGGGCTTCCCAGTCCCTCCATTGCTCAGCTAACTTTTCTGGGATGAGATTATCCCATTCCAGTCTGGCTTGCCAAATGCTGCGGAGTATGACCATAGCGTGTAGGATCACTGGACTAATGAAACACAGTGGGTCATACAATCGACTCATGGTCGATAAGCAAGTCCTCTTTGTAAGAGTTGTTGGTGTTTGGGTCCCAACTAAGTCCTAATACCTTGGTCGTAGGTAGAGGTTCTAGGTCTAAGTCCAAGTCCAAGTCACCTCCACTGCGGTCCGTTGGGTCAAATGAGTTTACTAGTTCGGGTTCATTGGAAGCAAACTTCGTGAGGCGAAATCCGCCCTCGGCGAGACAATCTTGGAGTTGGTGTGCTACGGTCGTAGCACGCTCCAGAGTGTCACAACTCTTGAGGCTGTCATCCATGTAGAAATCTCATTCCAAGGGCCGAGCTATTTCTGGGTCAAATTGGTCTCGTCTGTCCAATGCTGTTTGCTTTAAGGCGTACATGGTGCAGTTAAGGCTATCCCTGGCCCCGAAGACTCTTACCTGCATTTGGTAAGTTTCTGGCAGAAGTTCTAAATTTCTGTCCGGGTACCAAAGAAACCTCAAACTGTTCCTGTTCCACTCCAAAGCCTTAACCTGGTGAAACATGGCCTCTACATCACAGGTGAAAGCCACTTTGCGTTGTCTAAAACGCATTAGGACTCCCATGAGGTAATTATTCATATTCGGCCCGTCCATCACACCGTCAGACATCCCTTGGTAAAGCGCGGTGCAGTCATTGACTACACGCACCTTGCCAGGTTTGTCCGGATGTCGAACAAAATGATGTGGCAGGTAATATGTTTGATCTGTGGTTACCTCCGGATTTAACATCCTAATGGCGTATCCCTTTTGGGATATGTCTGAAGTTGCGCATTGTATTGCATATGGGCCGTCTCATCATGCAACAACCGCTGCCGTATTGATTTGAGTAGCCTCAAAGCAAGCGGGTAGTTGTTAACGAGCTTAGGTTGTCCATGGCGCCACAACATGCCAACTTCGTAATGGCCATTCGCGGTCTGGCGAATGGTATCTCTCATAATATTTAATGACCGTTTTTCCTGTTTTGACATAGCGGTCTCGTAACTACCTGTTCTGTGTAAACCATTTAATGGTCCGTTCTGTCAGCAGTCGGTCAAGCGCTGCTTGCACTGCGCCATAGTCCTTGTCTACGTCTTCGTCCGCTGCAGTGGCTAGTGTTAATGTGTCTGGTAGGCTCGCAAGCCATCCGGTGTTACTAGTCAGCGTCGAAACGTCGTGAGGCGGTTTGACAACCTTTTGATCTGTCGGTAGGCTCGCAAGCCTTCCAAGATCAACGACCGGTGTCGAAGCCTGGTAGATGGGGTCAATGACCTTCGGATTTATCGGTAGGCTTGCAAGCTTTCCAAACCCCTCGTTCATCGAGTCATCCACAGCAACAACCCTTTGGTCTTCAGTAGTCAATACAACCTGTTTCGCGGCAAGTAGCTGTAAGTCAGAGGTCCGTATGGTCGTGTCCAGATCAGTTACGTCAGTATCAGTTACGTCAGTGGTAGCGACGCAAGTGTGTCGTAGTACAGTCTGTACAATTGGACCACAGGAGTGTGAGGGAGAATTATCTATCGTAGTAGTCAGTAAACTACACGTACTCAAAACGTCATCCTCCTGGTCACTTACCTCTAGTGAATGCACTGGTGCTCTAGTATACCAACCTATGGGAGTTCTACATGCGTAGGGGTTGCCCGCTGTTATAACAGATGGGTGTGTCTCCCATACCTGATGTAAGTTAAACCAGTCTGTCCCAATCAACATCGCGATTGAGCGATAATTAACAGGACATTCCGGTATTCCAAGGTGTCGGAAATACTTATGATCTTCCGGTGATTGCTCTGGCACAGGGCCGATCAAGTTACTAAAGTCCTTCGTAGCTGCAAAGGTCAAATTTCTTACCGGAAGTAATTAGTGCTACTCCTTGCTGTGTTCTGCTTTGGAAAGAAGAGTATCTAAGGTTAATTTTACTCTCGTCACAGGTATCGCTCTCTTACCATGCATGCTGCTTACAGTATACTGAGCAGTCTTACCTTTACTCATGTCAGTAACTACGTCGGCTACTTGTTCGTCGATGTAACTATGAGATGACGCAGAGTCTAAGATAGCGTATATACGCTTGCTCCCTCAGGTTCCGGTAATCTTTATAGGAATCATGCTAAACCCTTTCAAGTGTTTCTGTGTGAGGAGTGTTATCCCCCGCATGCACATAAAAGGTGTCATCTTCCTCCTCGCCCTCGTCCTCGTCCGATGATCCTGATTGATCCATACAGTCAGTATAGAAGGTACGAATTTCGCGAGGTGCGCGCTCGTTAGATAGTGCGTCGCATCTAGCCGCTTTATCTGGATGCTCTCGTCGAAAGCGTTTAGTCGGAGTATGACTATTCGTGTGGAGTAACGTGTCGTGGTTATGTCCACATAGAGGACATGTATTGTCGTTTGGGCAGTCCTTCCGGACGTGTCCAGGCATGGTATATCTCCAATAAGAATCCAACGGGCGAATTTGGAGTCTTCTCTCTTTAACTCCCAACTCTCTAAAGGTGCGACATCCACGTAGTTTATGTCTGCTGTAGTTTCTGCTGTTCCGTTCACAATATGGGCGTCCCACAAAATCTGCCGGCAACTGTTGTCGTGGCTGTTTGGTGCCGATAGGCGTCAGAACTTTAGAAGTGTCTGTTGGGGTGGCATAAGTCATGGCTTTTGCGTTTGTCGGAAATGGTTTGGTCCGATTCAGTGCAGCAATCGCTATTCCTTCTGCCGCTATATGGTGGTCAGTGTAGTTTGATCGGGTCTCGACCACGGCCTCTCGCGAAATCAATTGATAGACTTCGGTAAGCTTTAATAGCCCGCCAGCCTCTTCACGCTGATACTCAATCCGTCGCCATTCTCGTTGTAACCAATAATGGAGTCTACCGATTATTCTGATTAGAACTGTCAGTGCATTGGCGTATTCGAGTTGTCCTCATGGACCGTACGGTCCCTATAGCGTTTTTGATTTCATCCGCGAGTCGTAGAAGATCGATCAGTTTCGAAATGCTTCCCCCTCTACAGAGGTCTTCAATGATAGATTTAGATGATAGATTACCTTGCGTTGAACACACAAGTGATATCTCCTTCGGTTTTACGACTACGAACGGTTTCGCTGGAACCGTAGGTCTGATAATGGGGATAACTTGAGGGAAACGCTTGCAGGAATCCTCAACGAACTCTTCTCCTCAATCAATCGCTCCTACGCTCCCTGCCTTGATTCGCTTCTTAATTCCGCGATACCGAGTTTCCATACTATCCAATGCAGACAAGTCGTGTCCAGCTTGAGATCTTATAGATCTGTCTCTCGCGTCGAGTTCGAGATCCTCTCGCGCATTCGCTAACTGCTGTGATCTACGGTTCAGTTCAAACTGGAGTTGCATTTCTCTCTCGTGTCGGTCTGCCTCTTGTTGTTGTGCCGCTAGTTCCGCTTCCTGAATGGCGAGTCGAGTTTTTATTTGTCGCGCCTCCAACTGAGCAAGAGCATCAGATGCTGCCTTCTTCCGTGCTAATTCGTCCGCTGCTGCCGCTGCCGCGACTTTTCGCGCTAAGTCTTCTCTTAATCTCCGCATCTCCGAGGTCTCGAATTCAGCTTGGGCCTGAAGTTTCGCGATTTTTGCCTCATCTTCTTGGCGTAGTCTCTCTCCCTCGATAGCAACTTGTGCCATCTGCTGTTGAGCTTCTTCCTCGGCGACTTGTTGTTGGCATGCAACCTCTTGTTGTTGTCGAGTTATCACCGACGTCGTCCTACTAACGTCGCCAACATCGCTCCATACGCTGCTGACGAATGATCTGTCCAATGGTGGAACAGGGTAGGCTCGCAAGCATTCCGTAACTAGAACTTCCGTCGTCCCTCGCGGTTCGACTTCCAGTTCCTCGATCGGTACGCCGCATCTACGAAGAAAATCGGTGAGCGTTTCTAACCTTCCGTCCAGGCGATATAGTTCTTCTTCCTCTTCGGGTTGTATATGCCTACCTATAATGTAACCAACGCCTTAACCCTCTGACCACTGCGCCAATAGAGTCACCGATGAATTAACGTGTACTAATATGAATAGGCATAATACATTACTGTAATTAAGTCAAATTCACTTAAATCTACAAATTCTACTTAACAGCGAAATAATCCATCAGAATAGTATTACAAAAAAAGGTGCTTCTAATTATCCCACAGAATTAAAAATGTGCTAATTCGATCCGCAACGGTCGATTTAGTTGGTGTAGACACCATCAAAACTGGCTTATATGAAATATCGCATTCTTAAAAATGCAGCTGCAATGCAGCATGCCGATCCTAGTAGTAGTATATGAAATATCACAATAATATAAATAATATTATAAATTAATCAACAGATATAGATGAGTGCGCTGCTGATACTCACGGATGCACTGAAAGTGCCACTACAACTGAAAGTTGTACAAACAATGAGGGAAGCTATCAATGTGAATGTAAAGCTGGATTCATACCAACCGCCAATCCACAGATTTGTCAAGGTAATAAATAAATTTGTTTATTATTATTATTACATTATTACACATTAGTTAGATGTGCAGCGAGCCACGAAGTGAGTGAGCCTTAGCGTTGGGGTACACATTACATAGATGTGTGTATTGTAAAAGACTGAAGGCTATTAATTGATATGTAAAGTTTGTATAAAAGTTTATATAAAATATAATATGTGATATATATATATATATATATATAAGCTTTCCCACTATTAGGGCCACCTTTTAATGGTCCAATGGCCCTTAAATGGCCTTGGGCTTGGAGCAATGGCCCTAATCCTACTACGATGGCCCAAAAGGTACACGTCCTCTTAGGGCAAATATGGCCCACCTAGAACAAAATGGCCCAATCTAGGCATAATGGCCCAAAATAAACAATTACAAGGAAATTGCCTTTAGTTCTTATGAATTTAACTTGCACCCCTAGCGGTAAACAATAGTATTTATTATCAATTTAATTCTACAGCCAAAAATGCCTTTGCAGATATTTTAAAAAATATATATATCTACAATAACGAATACAATTCACTTTTGTGTAATTTCTGAATATGAGTTGTACAATAAGTAGTTTTTAGACGATTTTAAGTCTTTCGTTATAGATAATTATTATCACTTATGACCGACAGTCAAAAACGCGGATGTTATTTCTCGAGTTAATGGCGCAAAGTGACCGGAAACACAAAATATGTGTTTTTTAGATGATTTAAAAAATTAATTTATTTAAATTTCAAACATTAGTGGCGGTGTTTTCTACCCAAAACAATAAACAATACCTTTTCACTAATGGTCAATTTGCGCCACTATTTGGATGTCTCAGCCGTTTGAAGATCGAAACTTGTCTTGTTGTAAATGGCAAAATGTTAAATTTACAATTTAACATATTATGTTAAATTGTAAATAACAATACTGTAAATAACAACAGGTTTTAATAAATTCTCACTGACAAGCGATTAAAATTTGTGCTTTTTTAAGAAATAATGTATGACCGTTCGGTACCTCTAGGAAGGATAACTTATCACTATTTCGCGTACTATACACTTCATTATTAACATTTTGTCATTGGTGGGGGATTAGTTTATAAACTAGCCTAAATACATCTTACGACCCCTACGAATTCCATCCCCCACCAGTAATTAATATATTGGAGACATAAATGTAGACGTTTTGCCTCTTACCATAATGTAACAATTATCTATAGGCCTATTAAATATAATGTGAATTTTATCCCGTATTAATTAAATCTAATAACTATTTACATCATTGTGTGCAAAGTAGCCCTTTGCAGCGTTATGACCCGAGTTTATTTATGTACCGAGCGAGCGCAGCGAGGGAGGTTTACATCAATAAACAAGGGTCTTTAACGCTGAAAAGTGACCTTTGCAAGCAATGATGTATGTAATTTTGTTACATTAACTCAACTTATCAGCGTTCGGTATATGAAGAAAGGATTTTATGGTTGCTCATTTATACATTTTAATCATGTACTATATCGAATATAAGTGAAATTTATTAACAGGTACACTGGTACACAGTATTAATTATACATTTAAATCTAATTAAAGTTTATTGGAAGTTATCTCCTGCTTGGATGTGATAAATCATTAATCCATCTTGACTATAGTCGACTGAAGCAAACTTATTCACCGTCTGTGTCCGTACAGTTTAACTGAACACTGTCGTCACTTTCTTTGGCTAATTTAGTGTCTTCTATTGGACGTTTCGCCATAATGGATTACAGTACATGTTAAACAATTATTTACATCCAGTAGCTAGTCCGTCACTGCAAATTGGATAATAAAGCTGCAATCATTAACATAAATGGAAATAATACATTCTGGAATACGGTAATTGAAGTTGTTTCCATGTCATTGATTACTTTGCAACGTTCCGTCCTATAGACCGCAACGTTATGAGTAATTCACCAGAACGCTGTTAAGTTGACATAATGTAACAAAATATATTGTAACAAACATTTTATTTATTTTTAGATAATCTAAATAATATTTGTCATTTGGGTGGCTCCAAGGGGACATTGTCTTGTAAGAACCCTTATATTATTTAGTGGCCTTTTATGAACAGTGACTAATAAATGCCATTTAGCTTTTATCATGAGGTTTTAATTCTAGAACATTTGACATTTTGACAGTAAGATTGTAGCTAGAAATTTTGATTTTGTGTTAGCTAGTACTTTTTATTAGCTAGTGAAACAATAAAAATTTAAAATTTAAAAATAAATTTCTTGTTGAAATTACTTTAATCATTGCTTTTATTATTTATTAGCTACCATAAATTTTACTAGATATCATGATAATTTAATTGAAAAATTTCAAAAATTTTAAGACCGCGTTTACACTACCGAGTCAAAGTCAAGGTCAAATTCAAAAGAAAATAAATATAGCTAGCTAGCAATAATAAATAATAATACATTATATAGGGCTAATATAATACATAAGGGCATTCTAGAAAAAATTAATTTCATGTGATATGTTTTACATTTTGTCTTTTAAAACCCTATTAGTACCGGGCTATAAAATGCTGTACAAATACCGGGGGGGGGGGGGGGGGGGGGGTCATATTGACCCCTCCCTCTAAATCTACAAATATTAACGAAAACGTCTGAACTTACTGGGGTGGTAATATTGCAGCACCAAAATTACAAGTAGTGCACAATTTTCACAAAATTTGAAAGTTACATTTTTCGGCTAATTGTTTTTCAATATAGGTTTTCTGGGGCGCAAAATACATTGGAAAATATTAAAAAATGATATGATTACCATAAATGGCTGTTTAGTCCTCTCTGAGTAGGAAAAAAATGAAAAAAAAAGTAACCAGCACTTTTCAGTTAGAACGCAAAATTTTTAATTCACTTATATGATGCTATAAATTCACATTTTCTAGGGCGCTGATTCTAATGGAATACATTTCAAATATAACAGATTATTGCTACTTGTAGTTTTCGGCGTAATTTGACAAATTTTGGTGCTAGCACCAAATTTCGTACCCATCACCAAAAAGTACAAGTTTGCGAAGTCCAGTGCTGTTTTTATTGATTCCATCGGATTCAGGACCCTCATAAACCCGTATAACGCAAGAAACAAGATGATACTATCTACTGATCAATTTACTCATTTTCCAAAATTCCAAAATTTTCCAAAATCTCATTTTCCAATTTTCACCCACCGGCGAAAAATACAAGTTTGAAAACTTTTATGAAATTTTTACTGTTTCCATTGAATTCAGAACCCTAACAAACCCGTATAACGCAAGAAACAAGATGGCACAATCAATTGATATATTTGATGGTTTTCAAAATTTGGTGCTAGCACCACATTTTGCACCCACTTCCGAAAAATACAAGTTTGAGATGTCTAGTTCGATAAATATATATTCCATTGAATTCAGAACAGCCATAAACCTCTAAAATGCAAGAAATAAATTGTCACAAGCATTTTTATCTATTGAATGGATTTTCAAAATTTCGTACTAGCATCAAAATTTGCACACAGCACCGAAAAATACAAGTTTGATACGCTTGGTGCAACTCGTATTTCATCGAAACCAGAACCCCAAAAAACCCCAATTGCGTAAAAAACAAGTTTCAAACAATCAATTTACAAAATTGACATATTTCAAAATTTGGTGCTGGCACCAAAATTTGGCACCCGACGAAAAAAACAAGTTTGAAATTTATAAATCAATTTATATGAATTCCATCCAATTGCTAAGACTAAAAAAACCGGTGTAAATAAAAAATAGAGATGTTACAATTCATATTTAATGAAATGTAATTTTCAAAAAACGTCTCAAAAAAGTGCCAAAAGTAGGGTTAAGAAATGGTGCTATAACTCGAAAACTACCCAATATTTTTGAAAACGGTTTTCACTACTAGGAATACAATAGATTTTTAGGAAAAGTCATAAAATTTCAGATTCCCAACTGTGACGGGATCCAGGAGGGATCCCGATTTATCCGATGTGGTAATTTAGTCCACGCGTCCCCGCCGTGTATAAGGGTGAAATAAAGTAGCTGAGTTCTGAAGTTCGGTGTATAATAATAATAGGGCATAAGATATAGATATAGATATAATGTGTACAAGGCGGGATACGGTAACTAAAGTCCCGTGATCCCCTAACTAAACTAATTGACTACCAACCTACGCTAGCACTGCTGCATTGAGATAACTGAATCACTGATTAATAGGTTATTGGTTATATTGCACGGTGGCCTTACTGCTACTCAATCGATGCCATTCCCCCCCTCTGATTGGTTAATACCCTTGTTGGCGCCCCGTGGAGTATTCCCGTTCACTCCACCTGTTCCCTGGGTTAGGGGTTTGGCCCCTGACCCTCTATTGTGTGCTTCCTTCCCACTCTTATTGGGATGGCACGAGTTGGTTAATTGCCCAATCTCGTGGCTCCCAATATTGCTTATCGGCTTATAACTTTATGGGGTGTTGGCGGGATTGAATAAGCTAACACTCCCCCCCATGCTATCTTCCCGGTAAGAAGATAGCATCAACCTAAAAGTGCGTTACAATCCCGCTGGATCCCGATCTAGTATCGGGTGTGGGGTGGAATTCTTTTCTCTCGGGGTCGGCTTTCCAGGCCGCCCCCTATGGGTATGATGACGCTACCCTGTGTGCCTGGCGTCTCATGTCGGGCCGATCGCGCTCACCTCCCACGCAACTTTTGTTTCCCCAACATTTTCGCCCTATCTCACCTTCACTCTCACCCTAACTCTCTCACATTCGGACCTCCTCGTCCCTTACCCAGCCTCTTATTCTCCCCCCCCCCCCCACACTGGAATTGCATCGGCACTCTCTCCGCACTCCGCACTATTATTCCGTCCCTCAACCTCACTTCGTCTGTCTCTTCCCTTCTGACGAATCTCCCCCCCCTCTCGTGCCGTCGCACTCAAGAGGTGTGAAATTGTCTGGCGTCTCGTCCACAGTGCCATAGTCAGTTATCCCCCAGTCCCACTAGCTAGTTGAGAAAGGTTGTATGACTATAGTACTTACTCCGATCGTGTATTTTACTGCTAATTACTACGTACGTACATACAAATTGCACTTATATGATTATTTGCATTAATTAAATTTGTATTTAATAGTTCGTACGTTCCATGCGGCGCCTTCCAGGCGCACCACTTTCCAGTCTCAGTCTCACTCCCTCGTCTCTGGGAACTTATCTGTTCCTCCTCACGTCCTCTTCCCTGGCCCGTTTCTTGGTTATCACCGCTCCTCTGGCATCATCCGCTTTCTGCTTCCGGACCTTCGCCGCCACTTCCTTGCTGATCCCGGTCGTCGGCTCCTTGGGCGCTGGTGTTATTAATGCCCGATACCGCTTCGCCGGTGGCCCCTCAGAATGGCCTGGTTGTCTCCCTCGCGTGGCGTCCCATAGGATCATTTTCATTGCCTTTGGTACGTGTTCCGCCAAGAAATCCCTAAACTCCCTCCGGTTCTCTGGTGTCCACCTGTCCAGGTACCGTTGCGTGTTCATAACTCCGGCGAACGACGCCGCCGTTGCTACCTCTTGATAGGTAAACGGTAACCTTCGCTTTATGATTTCCATGTGGGTCTCCTGGTTTATGAGGAAGAAACCCCACTTGAACTCTTGGGCCTTCATGCGCTGGCGCGTCATGGCCCCGACGTCGGCCCACTCCTCGAATCTTGTGAACTTCTCCTCGTCGCTCATCCAGTCGCACTCGCGCCCGTAGTGTCCCCGAAAGTGGCACTTTGGACATCGGTTATGCAACCGTGGACACGCCCCCATCCTGTGGCTTGGTTCTCTACAGTAGAGACAAAAGGTTCCCCGTTGGAACCGGTATAGGCAGCTGCTTTCCTGATGGGTCTGTCTCCCACAGTAGTCGCAGCCGAGTACCAATGTCTCCCGTCCCACCTCATCTTTCGTCCCAAGCGATCTCCGTGGTCTATGGAGTCGCTGGTAGGCGAACTTCTCTACGTTGCTCTCCCTGTTTACGTCGATCTCTCCGCCCCTCTCGGGCATCGTCTCCCCGAATACTATCCGTGGTGCTGTTCCCGGTTGCTCGCCCAACCTGATGGTGCTCCCCGCGAAATCCATCGCCGGCTCCTCGTGCACCCAGGTCCGCTCGCCGGATCTGTTCCAGAAGGCCCTCGCCCCACTGGCTGTCACCACCCTTCCGCCAACCCAGTCCGTGTCCGAGTGGCCTATCCTCTTGATGGGCGGCATCTCTCCGAACTCGTCGTCGCCGTCCTCCTCTTCTGGTAGTGTCTCCAATCCCGGTATCCCGATGGATCCACTATGTCCCTTCCCGCCTTGGCTCTCGCCCGTAGCTCTCCATCCCTCTAGCTCCCTTAGCTTCCTTGGCGGTTGGTCGCCCTCGGCGCCCGCTGGTATGGGCATCGTTTGCAACCCCGACGTCGACTGTTTCGGCGATCCCACCGTCCATCCCAATTCTCGCCCTAGAGACTCCCCCGAACTCCCTGACGAAGTCCAATGAAGTTCGTCTAGGCCCGCCTGTTCCTCGAAGCCGTAACTCTGTGCCCTGGCCTCCTCTTCCCTCTCCTCTGCTTCTATCCTCTCCCGTCTAGCGACTTCTTCCAGTCGCTTTGCTTCTCGTCTGTCCGCCTCTAGCTGCTCCCATCTCTGATACGGTGTATCTGTCTCCCCGTCTACCAGATGTCGGCTGTTGTAGTACACCGACTCGCCCTTCAGCCCCGGGTGGTCTACCAGACCGTCAAAGGCCACTTTAAAGGCTCTCCTGTAGCTTAGGGGTGATCCCGATAACAGAAATGCCCCTGGTTCCCTTTCGATAACTACGGTCATGAATAAGTTAAGCAAACTTATCATTATCCAGTCCTCCTGCAGGATATATCGCTTCTGATATACCTTTATCGCTCCTCTGCGAAACTGATATACCTCCTGCTTTCCCGGTCTCGCTCCCCACTTCAGCGAGTTCGCTAGTTCTGCTCCGTATTCTTCCCTAAACTTTCCCCAGTCCATCGGTTTGTGGCATACGAGCCCCAATAATTGGCCCATCGCCACCGCCCCGCATTGGCCTGTGTTCTCGACCACCCCCATTCCATCCGGTGCCGTCATAGCCATAAAGACTTTCTGCATATCCAGGAGGTTGGTGGCGTCCGGACCGATGATCCTCTCCGCGTCCTCGCGAATCGCCGATCCCACTTTCGTCGTCGACTTCTCTCTTACTAATACTTGTACCGCTTTCGGTAATCGGTCTAATTTCGGCCCGTCCTTCTTCCCATACGTCCCTAGGTCGAATAAGAAGATGTCCCCATTTGGCGCGGCCAAATGTAGGAGTATGGTCCTGGCCGACCCTGCCGTTCCTCGTCTCGAACCCGCTTCGTCTTCCACGGTTCCACGACTGAACTCCACTCTAACTCCAATTTAAGGTGCCCCTTCTAGAAGACAGCATTTACCTACTGCTCTCCTGTAGGTTTTTCTGTCTTTCGCACCTATCTTTCCACCTATCCGCACTTCTACCGATCGGACTCTTCCGTCCTCGTCGGAGTAGGTGCCTACAACTCTCGCCAACCGCCACTGGTTGTTGATGATAGTATCATCCGTAACGATTACGAGATCTCCTACTTTTAACTCCCTGTTCGGCTTCCTCCACTTGCTTCGCTTATGGAGCGTGGGTAGGTATTCCTCGACCCACCTCCTCCAATACTCTGCGCTTATTGCTTTAGCGACTTTCCAACTTTGGCGGGAGTGTATGTCATCTGGGTCTACACCCCGCATATCGATGGTTGCTGGCCTTTCCATCAGAAAATGGCTAGGCGTCAACACGTCTAACGACTCAGGGTCATCATTCTCCGGATATAGCGGTCTGCTATTAATGATCCCCTCGCACTTCGCAAGTACTGTCCGTAAGACGTCCTCCGTGACCATGTGGGTGTTCATTAACTTCGTCATTAGACGCTTTGAACTGCCCACCAGTCTCTCGACGCATCCTAGTGTATGTGGTGCATACGGCGTCCTTCTCTCCCACTTTACTTGTCGTCTCCTCATGGCAGCCCTGACTTCTTCTCCCTCCAAGATGTCCAAGGCCTCTGCCATCTCATTCTCTGCGCCCACAAAGTTGGTGCCGTTGTCGCTGTATATCACTGCGATCGTCCCACCTTTGCGGTCCCTAAACCTTTCTAAGGCGTTAATGAATGCTGATGCGGTTGCATCTTGGGCGAGTTCTATCCCTACCGCCCGTGTATTGTTGCATACGAAGATAATACCGTAGCGTTTCTCCGTGTGTCGCATCACCTTGATCTTTATCGGCCCGAACATGTCCACACCGCAATGCGTAAATGGCGGGTCGTGCTGTCTTACCCTACTCGCCGGTAGTGGCGCCATCTCCTGTACGGCTCGTTCCTTCTTCGCTCGTCGGCAGGTCTGGCACTGCCCCACTACCGCTTTAACCTTCTTCCTTAGTTGTTTGACCCAAAAGGTCCTCCTTATCTCTGTGAGGGTTCGGTTGGTGCCCCCATGCAGTATCGATTTGTGGGAGTCCCATATGATCTGGTGGACTATAGGCGATCCTGTGGGAATGATGATGGGTTTCGGTGGCACGACTATGCTGTTGTTATATCCCACCCTAGAATTCATTACTAGAATCCCATCCTCGTTGAGTTGCGGCGACAGCGTAATCAACTCGCTGTCCCGTCGGAGGTGCCGTTGGTTGCCGACACGTTCCACCTCGTCGCCGTAGACTTCTCCTCACCTTCCTTAGATTGCTATTTTATAGATTACGATTTATAGTACGCCCTAGATTAATGCTTTTTTGACTAAGATTAAAATCTATATTTCAGGTCATATAATTCCAGAATGGTAATTCACTATATTTGTCAATCCCAAATGATCCACTTAGCTACAATTACTAGTTATATTCCTGGAATGAGTAACCTAATGTCCAGTATGCACAACAAAATTATAATTATTTGGAGGATTTTTACTGAAGTTAAGCTGACTGTTTGAATTTCTGCTTAGATTTAAATTAAATCAAAGCCAATATTACAGTCTTACATTTCAAGTAGGACGAAAGATAATACTACTAGGATCGGCATGCTGCATTGCAGCTGCATTTTTAAGAATGCTGTGCCGGCTTGTCAACAAAATTGCACCGCCACAACTCCCTATCACCCATGACATTTGCTAGATCATCCGCATCTTTAAGGCCAGTGTCCTTTAAGATGCGTCTCAAGAAAGTCATGGGCTGTCCACCATGCTTATTCACTCCATGAGGCTGCCAAAGTACAAGATTATGCACTGGCTGGTCCTCACGGCGAAAGCAATGTCCTGCAAAGCGGAGGCGATTTTGTTCTAGTGTCAAGCTTGGGGGAACCAATGAGACACCTCCAATGTTATATAGTGTCTGGTTGGAGATGTGTGCATTGTACTTGACACAATGTACCCGGCATAGCATTCTTGTGAATGTGCCATCCAGAGATTTGGTGTCCTTAGCAGTTAGAGCCCAGCATGGACTCCCGTAGAGGAGTACTGGAACTACTGCTGCTCTAAATAATCGGACCTTAAGTTTCCGATTAATTCTAGGTGACTTCCAAATCCTGGAAAGCCTATTCAAGGCTGCCCATGCCTTTCCCTTACGTATTCGAAGGTCCTCACCTGACTTTCGGATCCATGATCCCAGGTAACAGAAGTCGTCCACATGCTCAAGCATACCATCCTTTGAGCTTATGCTCATCCGATCAGAGACTTGCTGAGGACTTTCAAAGTTAACTGTCAGAATTTTGGTCTTTCTGGAGTTAATAAAAAGACCAACACTAGAAGCAGCATGTTCTAATGAGCTGAGGAGCAGCTGGGCTCCCTCTAATGATTCTGAGAGTACTCCTAAGTCATCAGCAAAGTCTAGATCAGTTAGGTACTTGGCAGGATTTCCTCGACTTCTGGAGCCAGTAGGTGGAGTTATCATCACCCCATCATCATTATGATGATCTAAGGACATGCGTAGAACATAGTCAACCACAATAATGAACAAGAATGGTGCAAGTGTGTCTCCTTGGAGGACGCCCCATAACACTTCAAATGGTTCTGTGTCACCGTCAACAGTAGACACAAATGTTGTCGAACCATCGTATACTGATCTGATTGCTGCAATAATTTCATCAGGAATCCCATATAATGAAAGTATGCTGAACATACGTGAGCGAGAGACTGAATCAAAGGCCTTGAAGAAGTCAACAAAGATAACAGCCAGATGCCTGTCTTTCTTTTTTGATAACTCTTCAATTATCCTTCTAAGTGCCAAAATGGGCTCCATGGTCCCACGACCTTTACGGAACCCATTCTGATTTCCACGTAGCAGTCTCTCAATGGGATCCCTGATGCGATTTAATAGAATTCTATTGTATAGTTTTGCAGCAATCGAGATCAATGAGATTCCCCGAAAAGAACCATAGAGTGTTAGGTTGCCCTTCTTGGGAACTGGCACCAACTTATTTGTTTTCATTTCTTGTGGGACTTTTGTTGTACGGTACATGTCTACTATGATGGGATAGATGAGCTTTAAACACTCAGGTATTTTAAAGACCTCAGGGGGAACACCATCTACTCCACTGGCACGATTGGTCTTAATGCTCTTTGCAGCAGCCTTCACTTCTGCAAAGGAGATATCGCCAATGGGAATATCTGGGAGTACAGACTCAGACACTTTTACTTCTATAAAGTTATCAGGCAATACCCTGTCATTATTGAGGAGCTTTTCAAAGTGGGCTTTCCAACCATTGAGGCGATCGGCTGGTGATTCAGCCTTAACCTTGGTGGTTGGTTGGCTTTTCCGCCCAGTAAGCAGATTGATCGATTTCCATGCCTGGGATGATTGCCTGCTGTCGTCAGCATCATTGATGGCATCAACCTGTTGGTTTATTAGCTCCTGTAGATTAACAGAGTACTGCCTGTTCAGGGACCTAGATGCAGCTTTAACTGCATTCTTGGCCGCTGTAGTCTGTTTGAGTCGGGACTCTTTCTGCGCCTTATGAAGGTCATTTCGGCACTTCTGAATTTTGTTGTCAGTCCAGGGGGCCCTTTTCCTGTTTCGAGGGTATACAGGAACTGTTTCTGCAGCTGCTAACTTAACTGCTTCTGTAAAGGCAGTATAGCCCTCACAGTGATCTGCCGCCTCAGAGGCAAGAGCCTCATACCTGTTGCTCAGCTGTAGTGTGAAGCTGGATCTCACACTTGGCTGTTGCAACAGAGAGGACCAGTCATGCCGTGGCAAGGCAGATTTCGTTGTTCTGGTCGGGTCGAAGTGTAAATGCATTACAGTCTTGTATAGAGCTCCTGTATTTCCTACGAAACAGAATATGGTCTATCTGGGACTTGTGACCACTGGGTCCACTATGAGTCCATAGCTTTCCAGTTCGCTTCTTGAACTGGGTTCCAGCCGAAAACAATCCATTTCCAGAGATAAAATCCTGAAGATGGACGGAATTTCGGTTGACACTATTGCTATAGACCCAGGGCGATGTAGGTGATTGATGCAGACTTGCATTAAAGTCTCCCATGAATGTTAAGAATGCATGCTGATACACTCCACTTTAATTATTATAATGACTATAATTATTTGGAGGATTTTTACTGAAGTTAAGCTGACTGTTTGAATTTCTGCTTAGATTTAAATTAAATCAAAGCCAATATTACAGTCTTACATTTCAAGTAGGACGAAAGATAATAAGTCCAAGATTACTTTTTAGATTTCAGCTAAATTTCGTCTAAGATTACCCCATAGATTTCAGTTTATATTTCGACCAAGATTAAGACTGACTTAATGTAGAAATGGCGTTTATGTTACATATGTTATTCATAAAATAACGTTCTAGCTACAAGTTTAATGATTATGTATCAAGGTGGTAGGCAAAACGTACTGAGAGATATATTGTATGTAACCAGAACGGCATTTCACTATTATTCAAAGTGTACGTACCTCTTAGCTATTATTACTATTAATATTCTGTGAATAGCAGGCAATGAATGTTTGTCTAGTACAATGCACACTTACTGTACTGTAAAATATAATTTCTGTAAATATCGTTACTGATATAAAGTTGATTATGTATGTGGCATCTTGTACTAATTTCTACGTTACTATTATGTGAAGTTATCATGTAGTGTATGTGAATATCTATATACTACTATACATTACGCTGTTGGTTCTTAACAGTCGGCTTCATTCCGGCTTATATTCCAAGATTACTCTTTGGTTTTCGTCTTAGATTTCAGAATAAATCTAAGCCGAGATTTCAAGTTATACGAGAGGTTAGATTTCGTCCAAAATTACTTTTTAGATTTCAGATTATGTTTTGTCTAAGATTACCCCATAGATTTCTGCTTAGTCTTGGCCCTACCCCATAGATTAAAGCTTATATTTCGTCCAAGATTAAAACTTAATGTAAAAATGACGTTTATGTTACATATGTTATTCATAAAATAGCGTTCTAGCTACAAGTTAAATAATTATGTATCAAGTTGTAGGCAAAACGTACTGAGAGATATATGTATTTGACCAGAACGGCACTTTACTACTGTATTAGTTATAAATTTCAAGTGTACATACCTCTTAGCTATTATTACTATTAATATTCCTTCAATAAACAATGAATGTACTGTAGTACAATGTACACTTCCCTGCAAACCACCAACGTTAATCTAACGTTGGGTTTATGTTAGACATTCGTTAAAAAATGACAGTTAGAATTTAACCATAAACCTACGTTAAAATACGTTAGAATTCTGTCAATTTTTAACGTTAAAAGGGCGGCCAAACTAACGTTATTTATATGTATTTTTTATGTTAATAATTAACGTTGGCATTGTCAGAAAATAACGTATATTAATGCATTATTAACGTTAAATTGTTTGAAGGGTTACTGTAAAATATAATTTCTGTAAATATCTTGACTGACTGATATAAAGTTGATTATGTATGTGGCATCTTGTACTAATTTCTACGTTACTATTATGTGAAGTTATCATGTAGTGTATGTGAATATCTATATACTACTATACATTACGCTGTTGGTTCTAAACAGTCGGCTTCATTCCGGCTTATATTCCAAGATTACTCTTTGGTTTTTGTCTTAGATTTCAGAATAAATCTAAGCCGAGATTTCAAGTTAGACGAGAGGTTAGATTTCGTTCAAAATTACTTTTTAGATTTCAGATTATGTTTTGTCTAAGATTACACCATAGATTTCTGCTTAGATTTGTCCCTACCCCATAGATTAAAGCTTATACAGTATTTCATCCAAGATTACTCCTTGGATTTGGTCTTAGATTTCAGAATGAATCTAAATCAGGATTGTGGTCTTAGTTTTCAAATTATACGAGATGTTAGATTTGATCCAAAATTACTTTTTAGATTTAGCTTTTAAGATTACAGCATCGATTTCAGCTTAGATTTCGTCCAAGATTACTCTTTGGATTTCTGTTTCAAAATAAATCTAAGTCAGGATTGTGGTTTGGGATATCAAGTTAGACGAGAAGTTAGATTTCGTCCACCAAGATTACTTTTTCGATTTAGATTATGTTTTGTTTAAGATTACCCCATAGATTTCTGCTTAGTCTTGGCCCTACCCCATAGATTAAAGCTTATATTTCGTCCAAGATTAAAACTTAATGTAAAAATGACGTTTATGTTACATATGTTATTCATAAAATAACGTTCTAGCTAAAAGTTAAATAATTATGTATCAAGTTGTAGGCAAAACATACTGAGAGATATACAATGTGACCAGAACGGCATTTCACAATTTGTAAATCCCAAGTGTGTACTGTATCTCTTAGCTATTATTACTAAATAAATACCTGGAATAGGTAATTTAATGTCTACAGTAGTACGATGAATATCAATATTGTAATTTCAGTCGGAAAAGTAAAAATCGTCGGAAAAACAGGTCGGAGAAACAGTCGGAAAAATCGGAAAAGTATTGTCTTTACTGTTATGGAACAGAAAGAGAATTTTCTGATGAGAAGATTGCCTCTGCGATACAGGCTGTGTAGCTGATTGACGATGTCAAAATCGTCGTCAGTAGTTTCATGAAGTATATGTCCAAGATATTTGAATTTTGAAACAATTTCTAATTTAGATCCAGCAACAAAAATGTCATTATGTATAAAAGATGTGTTCCCTTTCGGTGTGTATCTATATTTAGATCTAATATTTGCCACCAATAATAATAAATTCACGTTCACGTTCTATAAAAATATTATTTAATTCTATGTAAATTTTATTTCAAAGCTTGGACAGACTACAGGCCACAAAGTGATGTATGTATTATTGTAAGATATACTAATTAGTAACTGAAATTCATTTAGAGTGACTTAATTCAAAATTGAATGCGGTTGTTGTGAGTTTTATTTAAGCAATGATCTTGGTCGTTAGATTCCAATTTTCCAATTCTCATTATTGTGAAACGTATTCGATTTTTTCGAGCGAATCACTTTCCTAAACTTGCGAACTTTGTTCCTACTTCAGTGTTTGCAGAACCAATAGTTACAAATTTTCGAGGAGTGAACTATGTGATCGGTGTCTCACCCCATGCATGTGTAGTACAGTACCTAATTTTTAACTGAATATAAATTTTGGAAACAATTTGTGCTCTTGTTCATAATTGTTGTTGACTATGTTCTACGCATGTCCTTAGATCATCATAATGATGATAATGATAACTCCACCTACTGGCTCCAGAAGTCAAGGAAATCCTGCCAAGTACGTAACTGATATAGACTTTGCTGATGACTTAGGAGTACTCTCAGAATCACTAGAGGGAGCCCAACGGCTCCTCAGCTCATTAGAACATGCTGCTTCTAGTGTTGGTCTTTTTATTAACTCCAGAAAGACCAAAATTTTGACAGTTAAGTTTGAAAGTCCTCAGCAAGTCTCTGATCGGATGAGCATAAGCTCAAAAGATGGTATGCTTGAGCATGTGGACGACTTCTGTTACCTGGGATCATGGATCCAGAAGTCAGGTGTGGACCTTCGAATACGTAAGGGAAAGGCATGGGCAGCCTTGAATAGGCTTTCCAGGATTTGGAAGTCACCGAGAATTAATCGGAAACTTAAGGTCCGATTATTTAGAGCAGCAGTAGTTCCAGTACTCCTATATGGGAGTCCATGCTGGGCTCTAACTGCTGAGGACACCAAATCTCTGGATGGCACATTCACAAGAATGCTACGTCGGGTTCATTGTGTCTAGTACAATGCACACATCTCCAACCAGACACTATATAACATTGGAGGTGTCTCATTGGTTCCCCCAAGCTTGACACTAGAACAAAATCGCCTCCGCTTTGCAGGACATTGCTTTCGCCGTGAGGACCAGCCAGTCCATAATCTCGTACTTTGGCAGCCTCATGGAGTGAATAAGCATGGTGGACACCCCATGACTTTCTTGAGACGCATCTTAAAGGACACTGGACTTTAAGATGCGGATGATCTAGCAAATGTCATGGGTGATAGGGAGTTGTGGCGGTGCAATTTTGTCGATGAGCCGGCACAGCAATCTTAAAAATGCAGCTGCAATGCAGCATGCCGATCCTAGTAGTAGTGCTCTCATTTAATTTTGTAATCATTTAAAATATCATAAATAATAGTGGTTGCCCCCCCCCCCCCCCTCCCCCCATACTACAGTATGGAGATCGGAATCAAGCAGAAATTTTGGAACCAATGAAGTAATGTAGAGAAATATAGAAATACTGTATCTGTACACTACATTATTAATAGGGCCTACAGTACATGATGCCACACTTAATCATAATTAGGCCTAGTACATGATGATGCCTCGTGGTACATCCGGGGGGGGGGGGGGGGGGGGGGGACTGGACGCAATATAAATTAATTCGTCGCAAATAAAAGCTGATAACTCTCAAAAATAAAACTGTAACCTGTTTTATTGTATATTGTTTATTGTTTTGGTTAAAATAACGTGCCACTGTAACCTGCTCCTTTCCCTAATTTGCAATTTTAACATTGAGGGGGATATTAATTCGCCAATATGGGATTTGCGTCCAGTCCCCCCCTCCCCCTGTCTCCGTACATCAATCAATCAACATTTTAATAATTTCAGTAAAAATTTTCACTTAATTTACAATTTTGGCATTGTAGACATTAAAATACTGTACATAAATGGAAATTGTTATAACGTGAAAAATAAATAAAAAATAAATTAAATATTTGTTTTTGACTGGGAAACACCAATTAATTGTGCATTATAATCGATCATAAAACTAATTTCAAAATATTTTGGATCAAAATGGTGGACCTCCCCGTAATTCCATTCTTCAGTATTAACTACTACTACATTTTAGTCATTTTTTTCTACATTGTAGTCACTTACAGTAGGTTCCAATATTTATTTCGTCAATATTAATATTTTTCTTGTTAGACGTTTTGGAAACTTGTATAGTTGCTATATATGTGCATATATTTTTTTCTGTATAAAAAACGTTTTGGCTACAAGGAATATATATATATATATATTACATAATAAATATAATATAATATAAAATATTTTTTTATATATACTTATATATTTTTTAATCACTAAACCGGTAGGTAAGTAATACCCCAATACAAAATTAAAAGCAACCATGGCGAGATTTTGTAGCAATCACTGATCAGCTAATGACAGGAATAAAATACCCAGTCACTATTTTTCACTCATCACTATTTATTTATAAGAAATGCAAATATTCTTACGTTGAAAAATAACAAATATCGCGAAAATAAATAAAATTCTATGATTAGCGAGTTAGCTAAGAAAATTTTGGCGTTAGTAAAAATATAACAATACTTTGTTAGGGGAGTTAGCTGAGAAAATCTTGGCGTTAGTAAAAATATAACAATACTTTGTTAGAGGAGTTAGCTGAGAAAATCTTGGCGTTAGTAAATAATATAACAATACTTTGTTAGGGGAGTTAGCTGAGAAAATCTTGGCGTTAGTAAAAATATAACAATACTTTGTTAGGGGAGTTAGCTGAGAAAATCTTGGCGTTAGTAAATAATATAACAATACTTTGTTAGGGGAGTTAGCTGAGAAAATCTTGGCGTTAGTAAAAATATAACAATACTTTGTTAGGGGAGTTAGCTGAGAAAATCTTGGCGTTAGTAAAAATATAACAATAATTTGTTAGGGGAGTTAGCTGAGAAAATCTTGGCGTTAGTAAATAATATAACAATACTTTGTTAGGGGAGTTAGCTGAGAAAATCTTGGCGTTAGTAAATAATATAACAATACTTTGTTAGGGGAGTTAGCTGAGAAAATCTTGGCGTTAGTAAATAATATAACAATACTTTGTTAGGGGAGTTAGCTGAGAAAATCTTGGCGTTAGTAAATAATATAACAATACTTTGTTAGGGGAGTTAGCTGAGAAAATCTTGGCGTTAGTAAAAATATAACAATACTTTGTTAGGGGAGTTAGCTGAGAAAATCTTGGCGTTAGTAAAAATATAACAATACTTTGTTAGGGGAGTTAGCTGAGAAAATCTTGGCGTTAGTAAAAATATAACAATACTTTGTTAGGGGAGTTAGCTGAGAAAATCTTGGCGTTAGTAAAAATATAACAATACTTTGTTAGGGGAGTTAGCTGAGAAAATCTTGGCGTTAGTAAAAATATAACAATACTTTGTTAGGGGAGTTAGCTGAGAAAATCTTGGCGTTAGTAAAAATATAACAATAATTTGTTAGGGGAGTTGGCTAAGAAAATCTTGGCGTTATTAAATATATAACAATACTTTGTTAGGGGAGTTAGCTAAGAAAATCTTGGCGTTAGTAAAAATATAACAAGAATTTGTTAGAGGAGTTAGCTAAGAAATTTTTGGCGTTAGTAAAAATATAACAATAATTTGTTAGGGGCGTTGGCTAAGAAAATCTTGGCGTTATTAAATATATAACAATACTTTATTAGGGGAGTAGCTGAGAAAATCCTGGCGTTAGTAAAAATATATCAATGATGAAAAATCAATGATGAACTTATAATCAACTACTGTTTTAAAGTTATTTTCCTGACTGTGGTATTTTGTTGCAAGCTATCGTTGACACTATAAAGTGTGCAAATATAACTATAAAATGATGAACTTATAATCAACTACTGTTTTAAAGTTATTTTCCTGACTGTGGTATTTTGTTGCAAGCTATCGTTGACACTATAAAGTGTCAAATATAACTATGAAATGATGAACTTATAATCAACTACTGTTTCTGGCATGGGACCTCCTCCATTTGAGGGTAATTTCGGCTCAGGTAGGAGTTCAGATGATACTCTGCCTTCTGTCTATACATTTTTTGTGGCGAAGTCAGGAACAGAATTCACAATAGCTCAACTACAACCATGCAAGTGTAGTAAATACCCCAGTAGGGTGGAAAACTCAGTTTGTTTGTTTTCGATTATCCTACTTGGTGGCTTGTTTTAAATATCACAATAATATAAATAATATTATAAATTAATCAACAGATGTAGATGAGTGCGCTGATGGTACTCACGGATGCATTGAAAGTGCCACTACAACTGGAAGTTGTACAAACAATGAGGGAAGCTATCAATGTGAATGTAAAGTTGGATTCATACCAACCGCCTTTCCAGAGATTTGCCAAGGTAATATATAAATGTGTATTATACGGTGGTGATTTCCGGCCATTTACTACTTTATCGAGTATTTTTTTCATTTTTTTCGAAAGTAAGTATTTTTTTCATTTTTTTTTTGAAAGTAAGTATTTTTTCATTTTTTTTCGAAAGTAAGTATTTTTTTCATTTTTTTTTTCGAAAGTAAGTATTATTTTAATTTTTTTCAAAAATAAGTATTTTTTTCGAAAATTTTTTTTCATTCTTTATGTAGTGATTTCAGGCTTTTCGTTTCATTTCCTATTCATATGCAGTAGAGTAATGTGGTAATGTACAGTAGTGGGACAATAGGCCCTTTTCACTGTGTCAGTACAGTGTTAGTTCCGGTCCGGTAGAAGGCCTAATTCTTTTGTTTACGTCCTTGTCAGTAACAAATAGGTCGTTCCTGTTTGCGGGCATACATTTTGGTAATCTCTTTGGTTACAGTAGTTATAATGACATTTTTGTCTTGTCATTTATAGCGGTGGATTGAATATACAGTAGTAGCCTAGCTTACAGTAGTAGACTACTACCATAAATACCATTACAGTAGAACGTTATACAGTAGAATAGTGAATAGTACAGGCCTACATATATTCTGATTGATACCTATGTGTGCGTGCAGGGACCTAGAACTGTCCATGGCTTCAAGGAGGACACTATTTGAAAATGTTCATCGGGAAATGTTTGGAGTGATGGAGGTTGGATGGATGTTATCAACCAACATATTAGTGGTGGTGGTGGTGCCCAAACATCTGGGAGAGAATGTGCTTCTAGGTCTACTGTATAGACACTGGTTCCAAACATCCCATATGTTTCAATCGTCCAGGCATTGGAAAATCTATAAGACGACTAAAAAATAGTGGTAAAAGCAGTGGACGTGGAATGGCGAAGTACAGTTATGTGACGTTCTCTTTTAAAGTGGTCGTCCTCAGCTTATTCGGAACCTGTTGGGTGAAGGATCGAAATTACGAATTACAGTTCAAATGGATGCAAGTGTTGAAGACACAATTAAAGAAGTTGTTTCTATTATATTCCCAAACGGTGAAAACAAGCAATTACGTCAATTGGAACTACCATTTGCCAGGTCCCAGTACCATCACTTTACCTTAGTGAATCAGGACAATGATGATTTAGCCGTATATGATAGTTTGCGAGAGTAGGCCTACTGTGCTCAGAGATGTGTTGAGTCCTGGCGCATTCGCCCCATTGTTATTGGGTACCCGAAACCGAAACCAAATATAGACGCAACATTGAATAGTGGTAATTAATCATCATTGATCAGTGCTTCTACAGATAATCAGCCGATAATATGTACCAGTACCTATCGAGAATTCTGATGGTAGACGTTTAATGTGCCCAGTATTTTACAAAACTCGGCCACGTTAGTGAATCTGTTTGTCTCAGTTGTGCAAATGATATTGAATTTACCGTATCGGAAGAGGTTGATCCTTTGAAATCGCCTGACGATTCGGTAATAGAATGCTTAGAAGAAGCTGTTTGGCTACCTCAGCCTACTCCATTATCCCGTGAGGAACTCGCTAGTCGACGCATTGCCCACTTGGATAATACTAATAATAATATTATTGATCTTGTTAATGTTGACATGTCTTCTGCCCAACCTTCATGTAGTGATGTCCTTTCAAATCAACATGATAAAGTTGAATTTTTTGGTGATGTTTTAGAGGGTGGTTCGCAATCTGCTGAGGTAGTTAATGTTAACATGTCTTCAGTTCATGCTTCAGGTAGTAACGAAGTTTCTTCTTTGCAAGGCATTACATTCAGTGTGAAGGGCATTGACATGAACGCGGACTGACGTGACGCGGACTGACTGACTTTAACGGAAACGTTGAAATCGAGTTTATTAGCTTGGAAACATTTCGATGATTGTTCGCGCTTTTAGACCTTTAGCAGTTTAACCTGCCAATTTTAGGTGTCTTCTAGTTTATAAATCGACTTTAGCCTATAACAAGTATTTCATACACATAAAGTTACATTAGCCGAAGCCAGCCTATGCGCGATCATTCACCCACGGTTAAGGGAGACTGGATTCGGATGCTCTGACCTTATTGCGGTGTAGACTTACTGTATTATTCGATTGCTCGTTACTATAATATCTCTGACAAATATTATTCACTTTCGGGAAATATTAACAGTTCCTTTAGGACGTGGCGCTCTAAGTATGTAAACAGAGTTATGACTTACACTAAACACAACGGGATGGCTAATGATTTTCGTATAAAGCGCATTCTTTAGGAAATGCTTTGTTATCTGTCACACTCATGCACACTACCGCACACTGCTGCAGACTGATCTGCCGACCTTCACTAAATTTGATCATATATAAGGAGAATAGCAACTGACACATGTAGGGATTATGAAATAGCATTCAATTCACTCCAAAACCACTATAATGTAAGTCGCAATTGCTACAGGTAACGGGTCCCTCTTACCTTCAGTATATCAAGAAGATTGGGGTTTTATGATTATTTATCGATATTCTCCAAATATAACAACATATCCATCAACTTATAACAATTAATAACCGACAGTAAACAGAAGTAAAATAATGCGGTAGGACAGGTATGTATGGTTCGTGTGTACTGACCGATAACAGTTATACGTTCCTATAATCAAAGCCGTCTAATGTTTGGCTAAAGTCTGAAACTCAGAATAATTCCAAAGCCGATGTTCAAATGCCGAAAATTGACTCCTTACAGTGTGGTTTAGTGTATGCCATATTCCCCATAATTTGGACATCCACTGTGTTATCAATTTGATAAAGATAATTTGGCGAATCCAAGTATAAAAGTTTCTTGAGCTCTTCCCTTTGAGATGAGTGGAATCGGCAGCAGCTCGACCGTCTTCCTTCATTGAATGATCTTAAATAACGTTGTATTAACTCATCATTAACGTTCTCGGTCCCTATGTCTGAACGTATTACATGAGGCACTCCGCCAAGTTCATTTATGCTATCTATGAAATATTGCCCTATAATGAATGGATCGTTATTTGATGAACCGCACTTTAGCCAGATTAACTTACGGCTATATCCGTCTATGGAACTGTGGACAGCCAAACCATATGGTTTTAATTTATCCCAACCATCAATATGATGAAGGAAATTTGGTCCCAAGGAATGATACACCCGAGGTACGGTTTTATGACCTATTCGACTTTTAACACCATCAGAATCAATAACTCGCTGAATGCAATAAACAACTTCTTCACGGGCAAATATCCCATATTTTTTAAACATAATTATCTTCATGTGCCGGTAGCCACATGATGGTTCGCGTTTAATTGCTGCCACTATATGTGGGATATCTCCTACATTAAATTGTTTTCTAAGGTTAAGTCGATGCATGTGACGTCGAATTGTCCTTGTAGACACAATCACATTGTGGTTTTCCTTGCAAAGTTTCCTAATTTCGTCATACGAATAGCCGTGATCAAAATAGTCATGAAAAGCCTCTTCCATTACAGTAATATAAATTAGCTATTTAACATTGGGTCATTTCAATACAGAAAAACAATTACAGCACATAATATTATAATAATATTGAACAGTTAAGAAACATTATCCAATAAATGAAAAAAATACTTTCGAAAAAAATGAAAAAAATACTTTCGAAAAAATGAAAAAAATACTTAGTTTCGAAAAAAATTAAAAAAATACTTAGTTTCGAAAAAAATGAAAAAAATACTAAAAAAGTAGTAAATGGCCGGAAATCACCACCGTAGTATTAGCATTATTACACATTATTAGATGTGTGTATTGTAAAATACAGAAGGCTATTATTAATAATTGATATGGCAATGTTGGTATAAAAGTTTCTGGAAGAAATTATTATTTTTTATATATATATTTATTAATCACTAACCTATTAATATTGTATCTATTAATTTTATTAATATTGTATCTATTGATATTATTAATATTGTATCTATTAATATTATTAATATTATATATGTTAATATTAATAATATTGTATCTATTAATATTATTGTAAAGAAAATACCCAAGTATTTCATTCTTTTGATATGTTTGTGTTTTCCAATAGAACACACGGGTTTAAGGGGGGGGGGGTACACCATTTTGGTCAAAAATATGTCGAAATTTTTTTTATGATCTATTATAATGCACCATTGAATGGTGTTTCCAAATCTGAAAACCGCTATTTAATAGCTCTTTTAGTTTTTAAGTTATAACAATTTCCATTTAGGGATTCCTATTGAAATTACTATTACTATGTATAATGAAAGGTCGATTATCTCCAAATATTTTTTTTATGAAATTGTCAACTTCAAAACCCTACTACTTCTACAATTTTTGAGCAATTAGTCTGAAACTATCTGTGGGTGTTTACATAGCCACCCTGCATAAAAGTATCAGACAACTTTTCGAAATTATTTGTTAATAAAATTTAATACGATTTATAACAAACCTGAAAATTAGGCATAAATTTGCAGCGCCACCTAGCGGTGCAGAATTATTTTCACAAAATTTCGCCTGATAGTTATGTTGCCCCATCTTTGATCTATCATATAAAAAAACTTTCATGTGATTAGATTCAAAACTGAAAAAGCCTTAGGGTTTTAAGCGCAACCAAGTTTTTTTGGTTGTTAACTAGTATTAACTAATATTAAATAGCGAAAAATAAAAATTTTCTAACCTGTCATGTAGAATAGCATCTTAGGCACTTATATTCCAAATTATAGCCAAAACCAAACAATTTTGAAACGCTGAGAGTGATAAATCGAAGAGTAGTCCGAAAATGGTGTACCCCCCCCTTAAACAAGCTATCACATATCAAGCTAATCAAGCAAAAGCAAGCCGAATCTAAATCAACCAAAACATTGACTCCGGTTCTGACTTCCTAAGCCACGAAAATGAGTGCAGGTGACTTAGCACTCAGTCTGTTCACCATTCGTAGAGAAGGGTGCAATTCACTAGACAATCGAGTGTTGTTTCGGAGAATATTTAATATTTTACAAACGGACAAGTATCGGGTTTGGACCAAAGTACTCTTATGCCTGCCTGGAGCTGACTGTAATCAGCAATTCCACTGCCTGTGACACTTTCGGCTAATTGTAGAACTGGCGAACCCACCCCTTTTAAGATAACCGCATAGCGTAGATCAGTTTAAATAATTCCTATACGTAAACAAACTAAACTACTCTCCACTATGATGCACTATGCTGCACTATGCTCTCCACTATGCTGCATACTAATTTTATTCACCCTAAATATTTGTAGGAACTAGATTTATTTAAACATACAGGATCACTAACTACCAAAATTAGTTTTATTCCAGAATTGTAACAAACTAGTTACGCTACTGGGTTACACTAGATTTAGCCTAAATACTGTATTACTTACCCAAACTGTAATTCAAGCAAGCATTTTATTTATAAATAGAAAACAGTCAAGAATATAGCGCCTATCTAAAACATCACAACAAATAGCCAAACATTCGCCCAACAATACAAGAATCATGCCTGCCGTAACGCATTAGTATGCCAAATTAGCATGCCGAATTAGCGTACCAGTATTACATTAGCCACATTAGCGTATCACATTAGCGTGTAACATTAGCTCAATAAAGATATCACATTAGCGTGCCACATTTGGCGTGAAACATCCAGGTCACCTACTGATTCACCTACTGACGCTCCCGCACTGTATCCCTCAGCCCAACATGCTAAAGTAAGCTGTTACCGCACAAGCGTAAATTGCATGCAACATTCTGACAGTTGAGAGTAGAGAAGTAAAGGTTAGAAACAAATCACATTTTAGCAGTTTTTAATCAATCAGAATAATCATAATCAGTAATCAGCACCAGTAATCAATTATCAAAGTCACATTGTAGAGCAGAAAAACAGTAAAGTTCCGGCACTGCAAAAACTCGATTTAACGGAAATTAAAGATGGCGGCCTATAATGACGCAATCCTATTAACAATCACATGATCATACGATGTCCAGCTGGATGTTCGTCCAATTAGCGAGCAGGAAATCGAAATTTGTCCTAACTTAATTTGACAATAATTAAAAACGTATTTTAACGTAAATTAAACACAATTACTGTATTGATTAATACAGAAATACAAGCGATTTTAGCACAATTATTAGGTAGATTTGGTAGATACTATATAACGGCAAATATCTATACTAGAATTATAGGTTTTTGCCACCGTAATTAAATACACTGCGGTTTTATTATAATATACAGTATATATGTACTAAATGCTACATACTGTATAAAATGAAATGAATATAAACCAAACTTGTAGGTTTTTTTACCGTATCTAATTATACTGCGATTGCATTGCAAACACACTTATCTAACTTATTTTATTTTATATTGTATAATGGGCTGTTTTGAGCACAATGCCATATATCGTAACAATTATTAATATTGTATCTATTAATATTTTAAATATTGTATCTATTAATATTATTAATATTGTATCTATTAATATTTTAAATATTGTATCTATTAATATTAGAAATATTGTATCTATTATTATTAATATTATAAATGTATTATGGACAATTTCTGCTCCACTATATTGTGTTACTTTATTGTTGACTATTTTTGCACTGATTGTTGCTATTTTGTCAATAAACAACCAACTAACTATCACAAAATGACTGTTAAAACACAATATTATCATTATAGATATCATTCTAGTGTTTCATGTTGTGTTTCATCTACCGTACCTGTAGGACAAGTCGTTTATGATTATGATTATTATAGTTTATTGAATTTCCTGTCAGTCCAATGTCTGAGTAATATGGTAAATTACTGTTGGCCGAGACACGTAGTCGTTGAGCCTTGGCATACGGTTCATATAGGCCCCAATGGGGCATGTCTGTCCGTTTGTCCGTACGTCCGTCCGTCTGTCTGGTAAATGTTTGAACGCGAATTTCTCGGCATCGCTGGTTCGGAATTGAACCAAACTTAGTAGGCAAGTACAGTAGTAGAGGGAAAGTTTAGAAAATTTGTATAAAGTTTGGTGAAAATTCATTCAGTCTGACGTCAGCTACAACAGATTATGTGGTTTTTAGAAAATGTTTAATTTCTCCAGAACGCCTCATTTTCCAGAGCAGAAATTTTGGTTGCTTGTCGAGAATCATGAACTCTATTTAACGTAGACATTTAACGTATTTAACGTATGCAAGAAAGTAACACTCGTCTATTTTTTACGAAATTGAAAAGATAAAACACATTGAATTGGTGATCCGATAGAGACTCGGAAGTAATGAAATAGGCCTACCGGTACGGTACTGCTGTACTGTGCACTGCTTAGTACGAAATTGCAGTTAATAACAATTTGTCACCACCTAGGATAGGATCGGCATGCTGCATTGCAGCTGCATTTTTAAGAATGCTGTGCCGGCTTGTCGACAAAATTGCGCCGCCACAACTCCCTATCACCCATGACATTTGCTAGATCATCCGCATCTTCAAGACCAGTGTTCTTTAAGAAACGTCTCAAGAAAGTCATGGGCTATCCACCATGTTTATTCACTCCATGAGGCTGCCAAAGAACACGATTATGCACTGGCTGGTCCTCACGGCGAAAGCATTGTCCTGCTCCGTTCAATTTCAATTTCAATTTCAATTTCAATCCGGGATAGGCCCGGGCCTTTAATTTCGGAAGTTCACCTTTCGATATCGTTATACAGTATATTGCAAAAACCCAACACCAAAGGTCACCATAAAATGTTTAATTCAGTATTTATTCATGAATGTGGGTGATATGATAGGCCTAATGATAATATGCCGTAGCCGTGGGGTGTTGGGGTGCAGCCAGTGGTCAGTTGTAGCAAAGCTAGTATAGATTTCCACTGGTGCATGACTGTGAAAGGTTTAGTGGACTGATCAGGAGAGGCGGGGGGGGGGGGGGGTGTAATTTAGGTGCTCGGAATGTAAAAAACATGTTTATGAAACAGTTGCTAGCTAGTGGGACCCATCAGGAATATACTGCACATTGGATATATTGGAGATGTTTTATTGTATATAGGTCAAACATAGATAAATACAGTATAGGTCTAACTTGAGTATGGACAGTATGCCTAAGTCGCAAAGTGGATAATTTATTTGTGGAATCTTTACCGTCAGCTTCAAGACAAGGTATCAAGAAAACGTTTTTTAATTTATTTGCTAGGGCATTTTTAGATAGTGAGTTTTTAAGTTCTAAGGGTAAATCATTCCAAATTTTAGGTCCTGTATATTTTATAGAATTTTGGGAAAGTTGTAAGCGGACACGAGGGACAAAGAACTTTTGTGTAGAAGCAGAGCGCGTGGAATATTTGTGTATTGTACTTGTGTGACGGAATATTTTTTGCATGGTTTCAGTTTTCTTATGTTTGTTAATGTCGTACATAAATTTAGCTACTTCTAGGTCAAATAATTTTTCTAGTGGGAGGATTTGTAGAGATTTATAAATAGGTGCTGCATGCGCTTGGTAATGGCTAAATGTTATTGCTCTGATTATCTTATTTATTTTTACTTTTATTTTCGACGTGTTATAGTTGTAGCTATTTCCCCACATTAACCCTATTAGCACTGGGGGGGGGGGCCGAATCGGCCCCTTCCTAGTTTTTAGTTGCTGTAACTATGCAACCACATTACGTACCGGCCCATTTTTTTGTGAGAATTAGCCAAATTTAATGCCGCATCTTTTGCAAAAAACGCCGTTGCAATTGGATTTCTACTTTTCGATGTGGGTACCACCTCAAAATTTGGTCTCCAGCACCAAATTTTTTGAAATTTTCGAATTTTACAAAGTCATTCGTGATTTAGTAATTATTTATGTTTGGGCTATTTTTATTTATTTTTATTGGTTTGGATCACTCTAATGTTCTATACAAGTATGTAAGTGTAGTGGTTCGCCATTTTTGGTGCACCAAAATTAGGGCGTGGCACTTCAAATTTTGAAAAATACGAGATTCGGAAAATACACTAAAGTTTTGATTTGCAAAGCATTTTTATAGGTTTTCTGGAGCGCTGAATCGATTGAAAGTAATATAGAAGCCTGAAGACTTAGTGGTTCGCCATTTTTGGTGCACCAAAATTAGGGCGTGGCACTTCAAATTTTCAAAATTACTTTATTCGGAAAAAACACTAAAGTTTTGATTTCAAAAAATGGCTAACATCTAAGTCTTCAGGCTTCTATATTACTTTCAATCGATTCAGCGGTCTGGAAAACCTATATAAATTCGTTAAATTTTCAATTTTGGTTTATTTTCCGAATCTCGTATTTTTCAAAATTTGAAGTGCCACGCCCTAATTTTGGTGCACCAAAAATGGCGAACCACTCAGTCTTCAGGCTTCTATATTACTTTCAATCGATTCAGCGGCCCAGAAAACCCATAAAGATGCGTTGAAATAAAAAAATTAGGGGCATTTTCTGAATATCTAATTTTTCAAAATTTGAAGTGCCACGCCCACTTCTTAGGTGCACGAAAAATAGCATCCACTTCAATTTTTGGAAGTGGAATATAATCACATTCGATTCAGCGTCTTGAAAAACCTACTAAATCTAGCCAACACTGCCACACTATCAGTTTTTAGAAAACGAAAAATTTTGTAATTTTGTCCTGGGACTACGTTTATTTTTCATCAAAATTATGAGACCCTGCTTATGAAATTTAAATTTTTTAAGGTTTGGTAGTGTTCATCTATAGTTGTTTCACCAACAGCCCAAATTTTGTAGGATTTCATTGGACGACTACAAAAATATAGTGGGTGGGCCGAATCGGCCCCCCCCCCCCAGTGGTGCTAATGGTCAAAACACCCCAGTGGTAATAGGGTTAAAATTCCGTACAGTATGTGAGGGTGAACTAGTGCAAAGTACAGGGTTCTCATAATGTGTAGAGGTAAAATGTGTCGCAATTTGAAGAAAATACCAGATAATTTGGATATTTTAGAGAGTATGTATTCACAATGAGTCGACCAGTTAATTTTATTATCAATATATATACCTAAAAACTTAGTGGCGGTAGTTTCCGTAAGATTAGTGGATCGTATAGTGATGTTGGGTGTTATATAGTTCCTAGAGTTGTTAAAGATTATATATTCAGTTTTTTTAAGGTTTAGGGATAATTTATTGTCAATGAGCCAATTGTCTAATTTAGAGAGTTCCGTATTGACTGTCGAGATTAGTGTGTCAGTATTGCTATGGCAATAGAGTAAAGTTGTGTCGTCTGCAAAGAGTGTGGTGAAAAGTTTTGTGCAGAGCGGTAAGTCGTTTATGTACATAAGAAACAAAATGGGACAATATAGCCCCCTGTGGGGTACCGCAAGGGGCCAAAGCTGGTTCTGAGGTAATACCATCAATAGAGACAATATGAGAGCGGTTATGTAAGAAGCTGCCTATAAGTTGCAATGGAAGTCCCCGTATCCCGTAACAATCTAATTTTTTCAGTAGTATGTCATGTGGTAGGGTGTCGAAGGCTTTCTTTAAGTCTACTGATATTAAACATGCAGAGCTACCGTTGTCAAGTGTTTCCTGTAGTTGTTCCGTAACAGTAAGAATAGCGTCCGTTGTCGTTATGTGTTTACGAAATCCGTGTTGACATGGTGATAACAGGTCGTATTTGTTTAAGAAGGTCAGTAATTGGGAATTGACTACACGTTCATATATCTTTGTGAATAAGGGTAATATTGATATCGGGCGGTAATTGTTTTTATCGGTTGGATCTCCGGATTTGAAAACTGGTATTATTTTAGCCTTTTTTAGAGCATCTGGGTAGAATCCATTTTTAATTGAAAGGTTAATGAGATAAGTTAGGTGAGGGGCAAGGCTGTGGGCAGCTAATTTGACCAATAAGACAGGAAACTCGTCAAAAGTTGTGTTCGCGCTTTTGAAGACCTTTAGCAGTTTAACCTGCCAAAATTTATGTGTCTTTTAGTTAATTAAAACACCTTTAGCATACGACAACAATTTATGCTAATACACAAAACATTAGCCGAAGTCAGCCCTTGCGCGATCATTCACCCGATGGATCTACACCCGGGAGGCTGAATTCGGATGCTTAAATTTTATTATTGCAGTGTAAGGTTGCAGCGTAAACTTACTGTATTATTCGATAGATCGTTAATAATTAATTCCTGACAGATATTATTGGCTTTCGGGAAATATTAACAGTTCCTTTAGGACGTGGCGCTCTATCTATTTAAACAGAACTAGGACTTATACTAAACGCAACGATACTGCTTATGATTAAAGTATAAAGCGTATTCTTTAGGAAATACTTTGTTACCAATCACAATCATACACACTATTCTGCCGACCGTCAGTATATTTGATCACACATAAAGAGAGCAGCAATTGACTCATGTAGGGTCTGCTAAATAACATTAGATTCAATACACACCACATTAATATAAATCGCAATTGTTATATATAGCCCGCCTCTCTAACCTGTAGTGTATCAAGAAAATTGGGAATTTGGGTGATTTATCCGTATTATCCAAAGAGCAATATTTCCATCAACAAATAGGTACAATTAATAACTGACAGTAAAATAACAGTACAAACAATATGATTAATGCAGTTAAATTAAGTGAGTATGTTAAGATTCGGTGATTCGGGAGTTAGGTTTGATTAATTAGGTAACAGTTTATACTTTCGATAATTTAAGCAGTTTTACTAGAGTTCTTCCCAAAAAGCCGGTGTTATGGCGAAAAATGGGAACACAACAACAGAATCATATAAAATCATATAACTACTACTACTATACGAGTATACCAAAAACTCTTATTCCACGAAGCCCCGTTCAACACAGAGGATGAGCAGTGAGATAGGAAATTCAGTTCAGTAGCGCTGGGATAGGTCGAAATCAACGCCTACGCAAATTCTATTGGCTGACACGAACAGCAAGGCTAAGGCAACCTCTCTAAGCTAGTTGGCCGATTAAACTGAGCCCAGATATCTCCGTACAGCACATCAGCCAATAAGCTGGTAGCTTGCACTATTTTAGTTATAAATCCCTTTGAGAGTATTCTAGCGACTGGGGGGGAACTGGCCAGCAAAGGCAAACGTATCAGTTATCCCACAAAAGCTTTTACACCGCTCCCAGAAAATGGGATTTAAGTCTATAAAATATACAAAATCATAGTTTCTAAAATATAAAAATACTCTAAACAGTTAGTCTTTCTTGCGCGGACGGCGTTTACGCAGTTTTTTAAAGCTAGCAAGAGTCCTTTTCTCTTTGGGGCGAGCCACTTTACGAGGAGGGCTATAACTCCTGGGTGAAGGGTGCAATATGATTGCATCAGAAGGTATGGGATTGCGATCGGTATATCCGCCGGTCGAAGTACCGGGTTGATTGACATCAACGTCCGGGGAGAGGGGTCTAACGGCTTTGAGAGCTCGTTTCAAGACAGCCGCTCTTACGGGTCCTGTACGAGTGGTCTGCACGAGGGCCGTGGGTGGACCATAAGTAGTTAGAAACTTCCTTGGTTTAATGGTTCTTTCCAACTCGCGTTCGCGGGCTCGGTACTCGTAAGGCCGTCGATATACTTCTTGTAACTCAGGGTGTGAGTTGACGAATAAGTCTCCATAGGCAGGGTCTTGACGGATAAAGTTTATTAAGTTGTAAGAATGGATGTCACTCGGATTAATGCTCCTGAGAAATTTGCGTACATATTTGGTTGAAATACATTCTCCAACGCGCTTCAATAGTTCATAACTTGATAGGCGCGATTTCTGCTCGACGGAGGCAAACAAATAAGGATGGAACGCATAAACTCCTTCGTAAGCGCGTCCAGGATAATAGCGATGGCGTGAATCACAATGTAAATCAGCGTTCGCTTCCCAAGCTCTGATATAACGTAGTACAATCATTTCATCTACGCTCTCTAAATCATGGTTGAAGGGACAATCAAAGCTGGCGTGTCCTTTTAATTGACAATGATGGCATTGAGTCATAAATTGGGGGCAGACAGCAAAAATGTGCAAATTATTAAGCCGACAATATGCACAATAGATTTCCATCGACGGTTGCTCGTGGAAATAGGAACAAAGATCGTTGGTGTCCATAGACGTAATATGGTCTCTCGATGCGCATAACCGACAACGTTGCCTAGAAACATAGTTGGCATGGCGATAATCGTACGCAGTGAGACACTGTGGACCTTGATATGATTCTAGGAGGTAATCGTTGTCGTTGTTCCGGGCGCGATAGGCTGAATCTCCTCAGATTCTAGGCATATTGGTTCGTCTTCCCAGTCTGTTACGAATAGAATTTTCGTGATCTATTCTCGGTTTATCGTTACGACGCCGCTGGGTATGATATTTAAATAGAACCATTTCCCTTTTGGTGTCTACATCGTCCGTATCATGTAAATCGATAGGATGGCCGGTAGTTAGGAAGTCCATATACGTACCATTACGATGCGTATAGCGAGCGGTTAATTTTCGATAGTCCAATTCACGCGTAAGTTGCTCTTGGGACATCGGCGGTTCGATATAACGACCATCGTCCTCCGTAATGGTTGGATCGGCTTCACCGCGTATCAAGCTATCCACAAACGCTTGTAAAGGTAGAGTATATCGCTCTCTAATACCAAGGTCATCTTCTATCAATTCCGTCATATCTGCTATCTGAGTTTATTAATATCAGTATGAGTTAGTATTTAGGCAAGCGGGCGTCGCTGCCTACTAGGCTTTTGCCCCCGGACAGTGGGTTTCTCAGCGCCGATGTACCGCTGTCGCAGTGTTTACGCCAACATGTAGCAACAGCACGACAACGATAACCGGCACAAGTCCCACCACTGTCCGTCCCAAAGGCTTGAATCCACTTGAGGTTATCTCGGTAGAGTTAGGGCTATTTTACAATTGCGATTAGCTACTGTAAACACACTTTAGTAGTAACATTCACCTATAAACGCACAAATTCCATACAATCATTACTTACTGCACACATGCATGCCATTTGTCCGTTAGTCAGTGTCTTCCAGAATGTCACGTTATTACTATGTATCCTTGGATACTAATAGTGCGCTATGTATACTCTTATGCTACGCAATGGGGAAAGCTTTTTATTGTTCCTTTAACTTGCTTCTAATTCTAGCGTAGGTGTTGCCATGGTGACATTATGGAAAACTAGCGGTAGAATTAGGGTAATTCTCATGCATACAGATCTGGGATGTTATTTAATAGTAATTCTTTAATTGTCAATATCCTCTTTATGCATGATTTTATAAATTTTATCGGCTATTGACTATATATTGGAGATTCTCGCACTCTAGTACACTCAATATGAATCTCCGCTCCCATGATCTATTAATTACTGGAATTTTGGGAATGTTATAAATTGCACAAAATGACAATTTATGAAATTCATTTGAATATGAATTTAAATTTATTCCCGTGAATTTTATTATTTGATGTTAAATTGACACAAATTTTATTCCAGAGCATATCTGGGGACTTAGGATCCTTAATTCTATAAAATAGTCCTTCTAAGAATATCGGTAAATACTGCGATATCTTAATTGACTAGAAATTTTGAAGGATCGGGATTTTACAGATTTTAATAAATATTAATTAATATTTAGGATGGGCACCGATTTATTCCAGAACTTGTCTGGGGACGTTAACCACTGATTCTAGAATTTGTCTTTCAAGTATATCGGTGGGTGCCACGATATCTTAATCGACTAGAATTACAGATGGTCAAAAGTTTAACAGATTTATTTGCGATTTACGCTACTGTTAGAGGGACATCACGCTACTATATGTATTATTTGTTATAAGGTAGAAGAGCAATATCGCACGAAGCAATGTCAGTGTGAAGAGGCAAGTCGTTTCCAAGGTCTACCCAGAGCTTGGTTTAGCCGAGACACGAGGATCTGAACTTTGCATTCCTAATACTCTGCCTACCAATAATACTTAAATATAGTAGTGGCTTTATTGTACTTTAAGAAGTACTGACATGTCATCTTACTATAGTCTCGCATTTATAATATAATACGGACAGTAAGGAAAGAGAAAATAATTATTTCTTGCCGTCGCACTAAATATATTGTAAGTAATTAAATACGTAATAAACACTAATAGATTGCACTAATTTACTAAATATTCTAAAATAACATTCTACTAAATAAAATTAAAGAAAACGATTATAATAAAATTACATAATAATACATACATAAATATAAAATAAAAACAAATATAAAATGATATAGTCACACGCCCACTCCACATGCTATCACGTTATGGAGTCCCTAGATATTTGCCGGATTAGGGAAGTAGTCGTAGGAAGAGTATCTTGCCTTCCATAGTTTTCGGACAGTTTTCGGTCTCTTTCCAGTAAACATAAACGACTAGCTGGGCGATTGAGTTGTTGTGTTACTTTCTCCGCTCCCTTGGCCTGTCTAATTTCTGCCGTGGTAGGATGAGGAGGCCATTCTTCTTCTTCTTTACTTAAGGAGTCGGATCCACCTAACCAGCCTGGAGTATCTATCAGTTCTTGAGGAGTTGCTCCTCTGGAAGCGATGTCGGCTGGATTAATCGTCCCAAGGCAATGTCTCCATTGATCTACATTGGAGTTAATATCGTCATTATCTGAGGAGTATGGTGTTCCCTCAGTTGGATCGTCCACATCACTGCTCTCCACTTCCCATTCCTTTACTTGGTATACCTGTTGTTGAGGTAATCTCTCTTTGAGAGTTCTAAGGGAAGGGCCAGTGAAGTACCAACCTACTCTAGTTCTTACCGCATAGGTTTGTAGTGGCTGTGGTTGAGCAGGCCGTTTCTCCAATGTCTCTAGCGCCTCATGCGCGTTTTGGCCGATGAGTATTTGCACTCCAGGATAATCTGTCTGGAATCGAGGTATCTTAAGATGTTGGATGCTCTCATCCTCGTCCCAATTATAAAGGTCTGCTTGGGTAGTAGCGAAGTTCTTTATAGCCACCATTTTTACTGACCTTATACTTTGTGCTCCTAATTTATCCTGGGGGGTGGACAACGCACCTACATAGTAATCTGCCGTTATGGTAGATTTCCAAACCTGTATAATTCCTGACATATTCAATTTAGTCCGGAACTTGGGTTGTCCAGCAAAGATATCTTCGGCTAGTTCTTGATCGATGAATGTTCCTGTGCTGCCAGAGTCAAGTAGGGCGTTCACTATGTAACTCTTGTTGGGACCATGAACTCGAACTTGCACTACAGGAAATTCTCTGATTCCTACGTTGGAAGCTGGAGCTTTCCAAGATGGTTGTTTGTCAAAGGTGGTTGGGGGGAACTCCGTGTCGGTGTCTTTTTCGTACGTAAGTGCTCGATACACTGCGGTATTTATTAGATAACAGGATTCGTTGGCATCGGAGAATTCGTCCGTATAGAATCCTTCCCACTCAGAACTTTGGTCAGTGTCGTTCACATCACTGAATTGGACATGTGATTTGGGCTCACTTACCTGACTCGGGCTGTTTCGTTCGAATTCCGTGTGCAGCAAGCTATGATGTTTCGCGCCGCACTTAGCACACCTTGCGTCAGAGTAACAGGTTCGCCGCTGGTGTCCGCGTCTGAGACAGTTATAACATAACCGCTTATCCCACAGGACTCCACGTCTATCTGCCAGGGATTTCTTTAGGAATTCTGCACACGCACTCAAACGGTGGGGCCCGTCGCACAGCGCACATTTTGGTTTGATGTTACTCACCTTAACTTGGTTAACGTTCTGCACTCTCGTTCTTTCTTCGGGCTTTCTTCCGTGAATTCTCTTAGGAGACGTAGGAGGAGTTGTTGTTACCTGTTCTCTCCTGTCACTGGTTCGAGACTTGTATTTACTTACGTCTTTATAGGTCTTGTTGTCATAGTAAGATCGTTCGGTGTCTTTCCCGCTGTCCTCTTCTTGAGAAGCTTGGCTTTCGCCGTCGTCAGTATAACACACTGGTATTATCCTTCTCCTAGAAACGGGTTTCTCACTTACCTTATTTTCCGATGTTTTCTCTCTGGACTGCCTTATGAGTTGTAATTTTACTTCACTATCTAAGAAGGACATGAGATCAGCCATGGTAGGGCTTCTGCGTTGTTGTTCATTCATGTACAACACTTTCTTGTCCCAGCGCGTACATACTCCACCCTTTGGTAAAGTAGAGACTACGGCTCCAATGACCATGGAACTCTGATATTCATGCGACTTACCTAACCAGTCCAGTTGTCTACAGATCTCTTGAATTTCATCGGAAAACTCTATAATCCCGCTACTAAGGAAGTGTCGGGGGGCTACTAATTTTGCATACAAATACTTAGCTATGTTATCCTTGTTACCATACCTGATGTTTAATGTATCCCAAACTTGTCTTAATCCATCTGGATGTCCAATAAACTTTAACGCCATTAACTTGGGAGGTCCTTCCAAGCACTTGATGAGGAATCTAAGTTTCTCTCCGTTAGATAGTACAGAGTTCTGTATGCTATCTTTGTAATATTCGTTGAAAAGTAACCATTTCATCTCATCTCCATTGAATTTGACGATCTCTCCCACTTTGACCGCTTGGCGGGCTTCTGTTCTAGCCATCTGACGCGTAAAGCTTTCTTGGGCCATCGTGTTATTTAATATCGAATTATCGGTATATAAAGTTCTCGGATCATTATCAGATCTATAGGGAATATCATTAATAACAGGTCTATAATCACCCTTAATAGGGTTTGCTATAGGAGTTTCAACTTCACTAGCAGTATAGATGCGTGTAGGCTCCACACCTTGCGCATGTAATACTTCAGACCTAACAGGTTGACACAATGTTACAGGGGGTATTGGTATGCCCTTTTGTATATTGACTAATTTGTCGCGTTCTAGCGCGATACTTTGCTGCACTTCTTGCAACTCTGCTCTACCTTCCCTCACTGTTCCCTTAAGTTGGTGGACAGTCTCCTGCATCTGTCCTAGCAGGAGATTCATCCCCCGCCGTCCCTCTTCCACCCACTCAACCGCCGAAGCGGGAGTCGCCAACATAGTAGCGGGCTGACGCGGGACGACGGGAGACAAATTTTTGATTTCTCTCTCTGCTATCTGGACAGGGATATTCTCTTGGACTGTTCCACCGGGTACAGGCAGTGTAGTACTGTGTAAAGGGAATTTATAATTAAGTTCTGGAAGTACAGGGGTCTCTAGCACAGGAGTGACTTTGGGAACGACAGGCCTAACTATTTCCGGCTCATCTACTATAGTAGGGAGTCTATTTACGGTAATAATTTGGTCTGTGGGTTCTGTACTACTTAAGTCTGTGCTAGCTATTTGTCTTCTAACAGCGGGGGGCAAATCGGGCAATTTATGACGGTGAGATGTCTTTCTACGCCTACTGAGACGAGATCTATTTCCTCTGCCTTCAGGATCGGTGGTCTCGCCTTCCTCCGATGATGTGTATCCTTGGCGTTTGGGAGTAGATCGACTCATCATCTGCATTTGACTAGCAGTTAACTGTTTATTTATGCTGTCTTGCGTCTCTTGAAGATTTTCCAACTCCATTTGGGTGGTCTCTTCAGACGCTCTCTGTTCTGCTTCTGCCAATGCCATTGCTGCTGCTGCTTTTGCTGCTTCCACTGCCGCTGCCGCTTTTCTGTCTGCTTCTGCTATTGCTTCTGCTATTGCTTCTGCCGCCTTTCTGTCTGCTTCTGCCACTGCCGCTGCTGCTGTCTTTCTGCTTTCGATTAGTTTTCTCTTTACTTGTTCTTCTTGGACTCTAGTGATGCGGAGTTGTTCATCAAATTTAGCTTTGTTTGCAGCTAACATTTCCGCATCGATTGCGTCTAACACAAGCTTGGTTCCTTCACTATTAGGGCGAAGTCCAGACAGTCGTCTCCTCAACTCTTCGTCTCCTACAAATCGCTGATAGTCTGACAGATAGATGTCAATGGCATCTCTAGTTCGTGGCTTCTCTGCTGCTGTTAATTCGCTTTCCACTTCGCTTTCCACTTCGCTTTCCACTTGGCTTTCCACTTCGCTTTCCACTTCGCTTTCCACTTGAGAAGAAGTGGCGTCGGTTGATTCTTCAAAGGTTGGCCGGTCATCATAAACCGTATCCGCCATCTTCGCTCCGCGTTCGGGCGTCCGCTCAACAGTCTCCGAACTACTGGAGCTATCGGGCTGCTGGGAACTAGGTTCTTGGCTAGGATGTCGCTGCTGTTTGACAGCTGCTTCCTGATCCCGCTTAACTTGGTCCCGAGTGCCTATGGCAGACCTACGGCGCTTCACTAACTTCGCAAATTGCGAAATCGCTTCTACCAACCTAGGTTCTGACACAACTACTGCAGGGGTTGCCCTTCTTACAGTAGGAGGGGTCTCAGCCCTCGGTCTGGGATTCTCTACACTTTTATCTGAGAAACAGGCTGTTGTTTCTAAAAGACTATCTGACAGAGTTTGCCTTGTGTCAGCCATGTTTGATTGTACAGTCGAATGCCTACTGCTATATTACAGTTAAAGCAAGTCTAGTAATTCAGTATCACTGTTAGCCTAATAATTAATTACCGATACTGCTACTCAGTGTAGCGTGATATATATATAATATATTAGAATACCGGTATGCTTATAATATATATATAAGTATTATTACAGACTAGATTTGTCACAGAGTACCGGTATATAATTTTAGCACAAATATATATAAATATATAATAGGCCTATCGTGAATACCGGTATACAGCTGACACTTATAGTATATATAAGTATAATTATTACTAGAATTAATTACAGAATACCGGTATGATTTCAGCTCAAATTTATAGAAATAAATATAATAAGCCTATGGTAAATACCGGTATGTCAATTATTTTAGAATAATTGAATTTCTGAATATTTTAGGGTTACTTGGTTACTTTCAGACTTTAACTTACTTTATTACCGTTATTTAAGCAGTAGTCCAATTGATATTGAGACCTAGTTGTTGTCTGGCAGGCCTACTATTTATAAATCGTTTGAGTTGATTTATAATAGATATATACCCGTTTAAATGGGTTTTTGTCAATATTTGAAATAAATGTTATTATTTCTGGGGGGTCACTACACAGAAGCTGTGCGCTCTCAGTGAAGTGCTATTTATTTGACACTAAAACTGATAATTCTAATTTACCTAAGTTACTTAATACTACAAATTACTTACGATATGGGTGAGATTAATTCTCTAATTAAAACACAACAAAATATTACGTACGAAATTTTTTAGGGTAATTTTACAGGAAGTCTACAAACCAGCTCAACAAAGGGTTAGAATTCTGGTTATTACAACGGACAGGGTACTACGGTATTTGAAATAATAAGTAGTAGTAAATATATTGCACTGTCCAGATAGGAAAATACCACCGCCTGACGACCTATAGCCGTATCGCTATAGGTACTACGTTATGTATCACGGATTGTTCCTACCCAGAAGCTAATAGAGCTAACGAATGTGCCTATCAACCACTTTACAACACAAATATACTGCCTACACTAATTACTTCGGAAAGCACTGTACACTAAACCCTAAATTAGGTACAAGTACTGGTATAACAAATAATCAGTAGTTAAATATACTTGAACAGTTAAAAGAACCACGGCATCTGCTGGAGTGACCGAAGCACAAAATCTCCAGTCTTTACCTACGCCGAGCAGCCCTGATGTAGTACCGGGGTTAGTTTAACTATAATGGTATGTATAACAAGCACAATTACTGTAGGAATAAACTTGGGGACATGAATGTTGCGAATAATCGCATAAACTCTGAATAATAAATATTACGCTACCCGTACAGAATACTCAAACAAAAATACAAACCAAACGCTGGCAGACTACTATCAAGCCTAAACAAACTACAGTATGTGCAGATTCTGAAACTGTTAGTTAGTATGCGTTCTAACACGGTAGTACGACTTACTCTTTAAGAGGGGATTGACCTTACCGCATATGGCTGCCCCAACTTACTAACGGCACTTTATCAGACCAACTCTACACACGCAGCAATCCCTTCAGGCCTAAGAATAGTTAGACAACAATCTAGCCTACAAAATATCTGAGTAATAACTATTACGGTACCTGAACAGACCACACAAACAAACACAGGCTAAAACACTGGCAGACTACGATCAAGCCTAAATAAACTACAGTATATGCAGACTCTGAAACTGTTAGTTAGTATGCGTTCTAACACGGTAGTACGACTTATTCTTTAAGAGGGGATTGACCTTACCGCATATGGCTGCCCCAACTTACTAACGGCACTTTATCAGACAAACTCTACACACGCCGTAATCTCTCCAAACTCAACACAGTCAGACAGCAGTTCAGCCTACAATTACTGAACAATCTGAGCAGGGTCACACGCCTTCTGCTCAATATTAGCCTACTAGTAAATAAAACCGACAGAAATAAGTAAACTATACAAAAGAATGAGGGGTGATCAATCCCTATTCCCCTGGCAGCCTACAATATACAATAGATCACAATCGAAATAATACTAAATGTACTTGTACAGCAGTACCGGTACCGGTGATGACAGTTAGGCCTACTGACCTACAGAAGTACCGGTTCAGTTTTACCGGTCACTACGGTATTTTGCAACCTTATTGCTTACTGCAATAAGAAAGTATAACTGTTACTGTTCGCGCTTTTGAAGACCTTTAGCAGTTTAACCTGCCAAAATTTATGTGTCTTTTAGTTAATTAAAACACCTTTAGCATACGACAACAATTTATGCTAATACACAAAACATTAGCCGAAGTCAGCCCTTGCGCGATCATTCACCCGATGGATCTACACCCGGGAGGCTGAATTCGGATGCTTAAATTTTATTATTGCAGTGTAAGGTTGCAGCGTAAACTTACTGTATTATTCGATAGATCGTTAATAATTAATTCCTGACAGATATTATTGGCTTTCGGGAAATATTAACAGTTCCTTTAGGACGTGGCGCTCTATCTATTTAAACAGAACTAGGACTTATACTAAACGCAACGATACTGCTTATGATTAAAGTATAAAGCGTATTCTTTAGGAAATACTTTGTTACCAATCACAATCATACACACTATTCTGCCGACCGTCAGTATATTTGATCACACATAAAGAGAGCAGCAATTGACTCATGTAGGGTCTGCTAAATAACATTAGATTCAATACACACCACATTAATATAAATCGCAATTGTTACTGTATATATAGCCCGCCTCTCTAACCTGTAGTGTATCAAGAAAATTGGGAATTTGGGTGATTTATCCGTATTATCCAAAGAGCAATATTTCCATCAACAAATAGGTACAATTAATAACTGACAGTAAAATAACAGTACAAACAATATGATTAATGCAGTTAAATTAAGTGAGTATGTTAAGATTCGGTGATTCGGGAGTTAGGTTTGATTAATTAGGTAACAGTTTATACTTTCGATAATTTAAGCAGTTTTACTAGAGTTCTTCCCAAAAAGCCGGTGTTATGGCGAAAAATGGGAACACAACAACAGAATCATATAAAATCATATAACTACTACTACTATACGAGTATACCAAAAACTCTTATTCCACGAAGCCCCGTTCAACACAGAGGATGAGCAGTGAGATAGGAAATTCAGTTCAGTAGCGCTGGGATAGGTCGAAATCAACGCCTACGCAAATTCTATTGGCTGACACGAACAGCAAGGCTAAGGCAACCTCTCTAAGCTAGTTGGCCGATTAAACTGAGCCCAGATATCTCCGTACAGCACATCAGCCAATAAGCTGGTAGCTTGCACTATTTTAGTTATAAATCCCTTTGAGAGTATTCTAGCGACTGGGGGGGAACTGGCCAGCAAAGGCAAACGTATCAGTTATCCCACAAAAGCTTTTACAAGTTGAGACATTTTTGTCGATATCTAACAAAAAATATATTATTTCAGTTTCACTGGGTTCTATGAGTGAGAAAGAATTAAATTTATTATTTTTTACATAACGAGTTGGTTGCCTTTGTGATTTTGGTATTTTACTCGCTAATTGCGGCCCAATCGATGCAAAGTGTTTATTTAATATATTAGCAATAATAGATTTATCAGTTGTAGTTGAATCTATTGAATCTATCTTGATTTTCACGGGGGACGATAATTTTTTGGATCTATGTAGTGCCGTATTTATTGTTTTCCAGGTTTTTTTGCTATTGTTTTGATTTTTCAGAAACTCATTTTCGTAATAACTTTTTTGGGCATTACGCATAATTTTTGTGAGAGTGTTTCGGTAGGTTTTATATTGTGAAAGATTTGTATCCGACGGGTTTGAGATGAAAGCAGTGTATAGTTTATTTTTCCTCCTTACACATTTGACCAAGTTAGTTGTCATCCATGGTTTTTTCGGAATTAATTTCGGGTTTATTGTTTTTTTCGGCAAATGGTTGGCACAAATTAAATTAAAATTGTTGTAAAAAACTTGGAATTTTTCTTCTTTCAAAATAGCGTCATCATTATATGTCCAATTTGAAGGATTATTTATGTCAGATAAGAATTTATCTTTAGTAAATTTATTATAATCATAAATTGATCGAGGAGTTTCAGTTTCGGACAGATAAACGTCAAAAGAGTTGACAACAACAAATGTGGCCAAATGGTCAGAGGTTCCCATTTCTGCTAGAAAAACACCAGCTGTAACAAATTTATCGGTTATATTGGTGGATATGTGGTCAATTAAGGTTTTTGAGTAAGGTGTTATTCTCGTTGCTTGTTTTATTAGCTGTTGGAATCCGTAAGTGCCTAATGTATTGTTATAGGTTTTTGTTTTGTAATTTTGTTTTAAGGTATCAATATTGATATCCCCTGTTATAATTGTGTCGTATTTCGAGTATGTAACTTTAGTAAGTAAATTATTAAGTTCGTCCGAGAATTTGGATTCAGTGCATGAGTCTGGGCGGTACAGCGTTCCTAGAAGTAGAGGTTTACGGTTAGCTCTCTCTGCTGTTAGCAGTACCCAAGAGGATTCGCACCCATCTACAGTAAAGTTAACATCAGTTGAGTATTGGATTCCCTGTTTTATGTAAATAGCGGTGCCTCCCCTATCACGCTTGCCGTATTGTCTATTATTAATTATTGGTTTGTAGTATCCATCCAGTTGGAGCTGTGAAAGGTCTGTATTATCTGTAAGAAAGGTTTCAGAGAATGTAAGTATATCGAACTTTTTATTTAATAAATCCAGATAGTCTGAAGTTTCCTGTATATTTTTATTGAGACTGCGACAGTTAAGGTGAAACACAGTAAGTGGTTTTTTGTTTGTATTGTGCTGTGCTTGTTCTAGAAGGGAGTTGTAAGAGTCAGTGTTAAAGTAGTCAGAGCTATTGATGGAAGATATTATATTTCTGTCGGGGTCAATTGATTTGAATTGATTATTTGAAGCAGAAAAGTCTATTGAATTAGTGTCCTCGGCCCCGTCAGAAAAAATATCAGTATCAGAGTTAGGGACATTATTAAAAGGAAAAATATCCAAGTAACAGTATATACAGTATGTTAGGATCGAATTTGTGTTAGACAATGGTAAATGCGCTAAATCGAGACAGGTCCCACAAGGATAGTGATATAAATTTTGACATAGTGAGCACTTTAAGGAGGTTTCGGTGGGGGATACTATCGAGTAACAGAAGGTACAGGAAGGGGGATGGGGTAGTGGGGTAGGGTGATGCTGGGGCATTATAAGTGACGAAAGTAGCATGTGAAGGCCATAGGCTGCCCACAACCAACTTGTTCGTATGTTTGTTTGAAATAAAGAAATTGAGAAATTAATATGAAATATAATGAAAGAAAATGAAAGGATATTATTATTGTGAAATTACTTGTTATTCTGAATGAAGCAGAGTGAAATATTAGTTCGAGTATGACATTCAACATCCTGACATGAAGCAAGGAAAGATGAAATAGTGAACTAAGATGTAGTAGAAACACCAGTGATGTAAGACACATTTAGGACGATAAAAGTGGAATAATAAACCTAAATATAGACGACACATTGCAGATCATAAACCTATAGAGTGCATAACAGTTACACTTTCTAAATTAATCAATCTTAAGGCAGACAGACAAAATACATAAGACTGCATATTAAATGAATAATATAATTACTATTGGGATTCTTCTTCAAGGGAAATATATTGGTTGTCAGTCGACGTGGGGTGGGATCGTAGACCGGTTCGAGATCGGCTGAGTTGGACGCGTTGTTTCTTCCCCTTGTCCTTCGGTACTGGAACAGCTGTCGACTCGTCGTCACGAGATGTTTGCGGTTCACCCCCTGTCCCCCCAGAGATTGATTCGCTAACTGGGAGATCCATGCAGGATCGAATCTCCTCGTATGTGTCGGGGATGATGAGCGATTGAGGTTTCTTTGATCCCAGAACGTCCTCGATGTCCTCGAAGGTCGTAATCCTTATGTGTCGAGATTTTGCGGCCAGCTGTACGCTAATGTTGCCATTACGTGAGCCACAGCCATATATGATACCATCCGCACGGATCTTCCTAAGGAAGTTTAGCAAACGCGAGCGATAAATCGTATGATGGTCGCTAATCTGAACGCCTTTAGGAACATGTTTGATATTTGAAAATATTTCAGAACGCGGGGAATGGTACTTAAACTTAACAATAATTGGTGGTGGTCGTTTAGAACCAGGGCGTTGAGGGCCAAGTCGATGACAACCATCTACTGACTTCAATCCGTCGGAGACTTTTAGTGACCCCAAGATAGGTTCAATGATGTTTCGGACATCCTCAGGTTTTCCTGTGGAACGAATTTCGATACCGTGTAGCAGAATGTTGCATCTGCGTCGATATTGGTGTTCAGAGTCATTGTTTAGGAAACTGGTTGGTGTTCGTTAATCTGCCTGCGTGTGCTTTCGCTTGCAGCTCTAGATATATCAATGCTGTGTTGCAGGTTCAGATAATTCGCCTCACTAGTTTTGCGTAGTTCAATTATTTCTCGGTAAACCGCGTCAAGTGTTATAGACATAGATGAATATCGATATCAACTGGAGCCGGGGCTCGGCATTGTAGGACCGCGGTCAGTATGTAAAATGTATGTTGGTTGCAGTAGGTAGGCCTACGGCAGTAACAGTGCTACATAGTGCTCAGTTAATCAGCGGACCGGTAATACCTCAAAAAATAACACACATTCGTTCTCCAATGTTACTGTATATAGTGTCTGGTTGGAGATGTGTGCATTGTACTTGACACAATGAACCCGGCGTAGCATTTTTGTGAATGTGCCATCCAGAGATTTGGTGTCCTCGGCAGTTAGAGCACAGCATTGACTCCCATGCTTTTGCACCACCTAGCGGATTAATATATGATTGTATATCAAATTAATACATTTATAGCATGGGGTATGGGGTCCGAGCCACGAAGTTGGCGGACAGCTTGCGAACTGATTCTAGGGTCGAAGGTTAATTATGGCAAATATTTCATTCAATAATGGTACTGTCTGTCATCGTCATCACTACGATTTTGAGTTACTTATAATTCCGTCGGAATTAAATCTGTCGAGTCGAAAATCAGTAGGTATCAATAAGACCATAAGTTTAAATTTTTTGGGGACTTTCAGACACCCAAATCAACAGTCTCTCGCTAGAGGGCTACATGTCTAGACATTTAAATATACTCAGATCTCTTTGCATTAAACCCTTTCTAGCTGAAACGTGACATTTGTACTAGACCATTAACTGTGTCAATCAAAGGAGGCTCATCCCGAGGGGGGGGGGGGGGGGGGGTGTTGAAGAACTTAGTTTTTTTATTTATGATTGTCCTTCTTCGTGGCTTATTTTTATTATCACAATAATATAAATAATAATCAACAGATGTAGATGAGTGCGCTGCTAATACTCACGGATGCTCTGAAAGTGCCACTACAACTGGAAGTTGTACAAACAATGAGGGGAGCTATCAATGTGATTGTAAAGCTGGATTCATACCATCAACTGCCAATCCACAGATTTGCCTAGGTAATAAATAAATTTGTATTAGCATTATTACATATTAGATATGTGTGTTGTAAAAGACTGAAGGCTATTATTAATTGATATGACAAAGTTGGTATAAAAGTTTCTACCGGGTTGAGTTTATGATGTTTCCTAAGCGTCACCGCTTAGGGAATACTGAGTGGCAGAAGGCCTGATAAATTAAGAGTTATCTACGGAGCCCCTAAAGGGACATGGGTTTCCCCTTTTTTTTCTAAGTCCGGCCCAGGGATACTAAGTCCGGCCCGGAGATACTATCTCAGGCCCGGACATACTAAGTCTGGCCTGGAGATACTATCTCAGGCCCGGAGATACTATCTCAGGCCCGCAGATACTATCTCAGGCCCGAAGATACTATCTCAGGCCCGGAGATACTATCTCAGGCCCGGAGATACTATCTCGGCCCAGAGATACTATCTCAGGCCCTGAGATACTATCTCAGGCCCTGAGATACTATCCGGCCCGGAGATACTATCTCAGGCCCGGAGATACAAATACAGAACAGGTTCATAGATGTTATAGCGCTGACAGCAATCCACAGAAACAAATTGCAGCCAATCAGCTAATTGGGTTAATACCAGATCAATGGCTGTTCTACAAGTACAGACATCTTGACGGGAACATGGAAATTAAGTTTCACATTTCAATTTGTGAGATATTTAATATGGAGACACAAGAGTATTATTAGCACAATACAAAGTAATTACATGTCTGGAGGGAGGCATGACCCCGTGCCTTTGAATAAAAGCCGACCTACCAACGGGCATTTACTTAATGATAATACCCTTCTACGGCTACAGAAATGAACTACCAATAATAAGAACATTCCATATTATTTGGAGGCAATGGCTGAATAGCCGCGTAAAGTTAAACTGCAACAGAGGTGTATGTAAACCGAAACAAATAGGCCACGGTCACTCACAAAGGCCTGAATGAGATGATATGAGTATGACAAGCAGCTACCCCATAAACTATAGCAACTGTATGAGATGGCAGAGTATCTCCGGGCCTGAGATAGTATCTCCGGGCCGGACTTAGTATCTCAGGGCCTGAGATAGTATCTCCGGGCCGGACTTAGTATCTCAGGGCCTGAGATAGTATCTCCGGGCCGGACTCAGTATCTCCGGGCCTGAGATAGTATCTCCGGGCCGGACTTAGTATCTCCGGGCCTGAGATAGTATCTCCGGGGGACTTAGTATCTCCGGGCCTGAGATAGTATCTCCGGGCCGGATAGTATCTCAGGGCCTGAGATAGTATCTCCGGGCCTGAGATAGTATCTCGGGCCGGACTAGTATCTCCGGGCCTGAGATAGTATCTCCGGGCCGGACTTAGTATCTCCGGGCCTGAGATAGTATCTCTGGGCCGGACATAGTATCTCCGGGCCTGAGATAGTATCTTCGGGCCGGACTTAGTATCTCAGGGCCTGAGATAGTATCTCCGGGTTGGACTTAGTATCTCCGGGCCTGAGATAGTATCTCCGGGCCAGACTTAGAATCTCAGGGCCTGAGATAGTATCACCGGGCCGGACTTAGTATCTCCGGGCCTGAGATAGTATCTCCGGGCCGGACTAAGAAAAAAAGGGGGAAACCCATGTCCCTTTAGGGGCTCCGTAGTTATCTGATGTTCGATTATTAATAGTGATAACGGAATATTATAGTTTACCAGTAATTGATTACAGCACAGATAATCAGTATTTAGTTACGGATGATAGCGAAAACTGTTCATCGCGTCCGTCACTGAATAATTTGCCAAATAACCACATAAAGCACATGACAGTTAATATAAAGGGGAAAATACACTGCACGTTGGCTAACACATAACATTGGCCTCTGGTCGATACAGCTTAAGCTGACACACACAGCCCTCCCATTGGCGGCTACCTTATCACGCCATAAACCTGCCCCACTTAGGCCTCTGCTAGCCTCTACCTACCGAGGTTGATAGTTAATTCACCTCCTGGTTAACCCTATTGCATCATCCCTTGGTTGGCCTTAATCGCCAACTTAGTAAATTGCCCCCCCCCCCCCATGCTATCTTCCCGGTCAGAAGATTGCATCTACCGTAAAGTGTGTTCCAATCCGTGGAATCCAATCTAGTATTGGATGTGGGATGGGATTATCTTCTCTGTCTCCCAATCTGGTTCCACAGGATCTGATCTCACTACACATCCTTGGCACTCCTGCGATCTAAGGGGTGCCAAGGTATGTGGCGTCTCTATAATCGCCCCTTCGTCGCACAATTTTATATTGGGTGCCATTGGATCCGATCCGCTGGGTCCCAACTTCATCACTTCTTACATGTCTCATTAATCCCATAGGACTCATCCCCATCCACAACTCGCTCCCCATACTTCCCGGATGTTGCACCCCTCACCTCTTATCCTCTCTTACTCTCTCAGACATCACACTTCTCACCACTCAACTCTTTGTACTCTCTTATTCTCATTGGATTCCCACACTCTCACATATGTGCACTTTATATGTTATAAGTGGGTCTCACTCATTGTCTCGTCCTCCTGGTTCGGTCAGTGAGTCCCCTGAACCAGTACTACTACTACTAGGATCGGCATGCTGCATTGCAGCTGCATTTTTAAGAATGCTGTGCCGGCTTGTCAACAAAATTGCACCGCCACAACTCCCTATCACCCATGACATTTGCTAGATCATCCGCATCTTTAAGGCCAGTGTCCTTTAAGATGCGTCTCAAGAAAGTCATGGGCTGTCCACCATGCTTATTCACTCCATGAGGCTGCCAAAGTACAAGATTATGCACTGGCTGGTCCTCACGGCGAAAGCAATGTCCTGCAAAGCGGAGGCGATTTTGTTCTAGTGTCAAGCTTGGGGGAACCAATGAGACACCTCCAATGTTATATAGTGTCTGGTTGGAGATGTGTGCATTGTACTTGACACAATGTACCCGGCGTAGCATTCTTGTGAATGTGCCATCCAGAGATTTGGTGTCCTCAGCAGTTAGAGCCCAGCATGGACTCCCGTAGAGGAGTACTGGAACTACTGCTGCTCTGAATAATCGGACCTTAAGTTTCCGATTAATTCTAGGTGACTTCCAAATCCTGGAAAGCCTATTCAAGGCTGCCCATGCCTTTCCCTTACGTATTCGAAGGTCCTCACCTGACTTCCGGATCCATGATCCCAGGTAACAGAAGTCGTCCACATGCTCAAGCATACCATCCTTTGAGCTTATGCTCATCCGATCAGAGACTTGCTGAGGACTTTCAAAGTTAACTGTCAGAATTTTTGTCTTTCTGGAGTTAATAAAAAGACCAACACTAGAAGCAGCATGTTCTAATGAGCTGAGGAGCCGCTGGGCTCCCTCTAATGATTCTGAGAGTACTCCTAAGTCATCAGCAAAGTCTAGATCAGTTAGGTACTTGGCAGGATTTCCTCGACTTCTGGAGCCAGTAGGTGGAGTTATCATCACCCCATCATCATTATGATGATCTAAGGACATGCGTAGAACATAGTCAACCACAATAATGAACAAGAATGGTGCAAGTGTGTCTCCTTGGAGGACGCCCCATAACACTTCAAATGGTTCTGTGTCACCATCAACAGTAGACACAAATGTTGTCGAACCATCGTATACTGATCTGATTGCTGCAATAATTTCATCAGGAATCCCATATAATGAAAGTATGCTGAACATACGTGAGCGAGAGACTGAATCAAAGGCCTTGAAGAAGTCAACAAATATAACAGCCAGATGCCTGTCTTTCTTTTTTGATAACTCTTCAATTATCCTTCTAAGTGCCAAAATGGGCTCCATGGTCCCACGACCTTTACGGAACCCATTCTGATTTCCACGTAGCAGTCTCTCAATGGGATCCCTGATGCGATTTAATAGAATTCTATTGTATAGTTTTGCAGCAATCGAGATCAATGAGATTCCCCGAAAAGAACCATAGAGTGTTAGGTTGCCCTTCTTGGGAACTGGCACCAACTTATTTGTTTTCATTTCTTGTGGGACTCTTGTTGTACGGTACATGTCTACTATGATGGGATAGATGAGCTTTAAACACTCAGGTATTTTAAAGACCTCAGGGGGAACACCATCTACTCCACTGGCACGATTGGTCTTAATGCTCTTTGCAGCAGCCTTCACTTCTGCAAAGGAGATATCGCCAATGGGAATATCTGGGAGTACAGACTCAGACACTTTTACTTCTATAAAGTTATCAGGCAATACCCTGTCATTATTGAGGAGCTTTTCAAAGTGGGCTTTCCAACCATTGAGGCGATCGGCTGGTGATTCAGCCTTAACCTTGGTGGTTGGTTGGCTTTTCCGCCCAGTAAGCAGATTGATCGATTTCCATGCCTGGGATGATTGCCTGCTGTCGTCAGCATCATTGATGGCATCAACCTGTTGGTTTATTAGCTCCTGTAGATTAACAGAGTACTGCCTGTTCAGGGACCTAGATGCAGCTTTAACTGCATTCTTGGCCGCTGTAGTCTGTTTGAGTCGGGACTCTTTCTGCGCCTTATGAAGGTCATTTCGGCACTTCTGAATTTTGTTGTCAGTCCAGGGGGCCCTTTTCCTGTTTCGAGGGTATACAGGAACTGTTTCTGCAGCTGCTAACTTAACTGCTTCTGTAAAGGCAGTATAGCCCTCACAGTGATCTGCCGCCTCAGAGGCAAGAGCCTCATACCTGTTGCTCAGCTGTAGTGTGAAGCTGGATCTCACACTTGGCTGTTGCAACAGAGAGGACCAGTCATGCCGTGGCAAGGCAGATTTCGTTGTTCTGCTAGCACGCAGACTAAGTCTTACCTTGGCCACAATAAGGCGGTGATCACTGGAGAAGGGTCGAAGTGTAAATGCATTACAGTCTTGTATAGAGCCAGTAGCCGCTGAACCAGTAGCTAATTGAGAAAGGTTCTGTCTGACTTTATATTACATACTTAATATCTATTGTATTATCTATGTAATTATATTGCATTTATTGCACACATTAATTGCACTATGTATTGATTAATTTGAATTTAAGGTAGGAATATTCTGGAAATATAAGTCTATTGTCCTGGTGGTGCCTTCTAGGCACACTAATGTTACCTGCCATCATTGTTCTAGAAATCCCCTTTCACAATGTTCGCAATGGTACTACAGAGTCCAGATGCCATCCATTTAATCGTAGTGTGTTTCACAATGGTACTGCAGAGTACAGATGCCCTCCATTTAATCGTAGTAGTGTGTTTCACAATGGTACTACAGAGTCCAGATGCCCTCCATTAAATCATCGTAGTGTGTTTCACAATGGTACTACAGACTCCAGATGCCCTCCATTAAATCGTAGTGTGTTTCACAATGGTACTACAGACTCCAGATGCCCTCCATTAAATCGTAGTGTATTTCACAATGGTACTACAGACTCCAGATGCCCTCCATTAAATCGTAGTGTGTTTCACAATGGTACTACAGACTCCAGATGCCCTCCATTTAATAACGGTAGTTTATTTCACAATGGAACTACAGACTCCAGATGCCCTCCATTTAATCGTAGTGTGTTTCACAATGGTACTACAGACTCCAGATGCCCTCCATTTAATCGTAGTGTGTTTCACAATGGTACTACAGACTCCAGATGCCCTCCATTTAATAACGGTAGTGTATTTCACAACGGTACTACAGACTTCAGATGCCCTCCATTTAATAACGGTAGTGTGTTTCACAATGGAACTACCGACTCCAGATGCCCTCCATTTAATCGTAGTGTGTTTCACAATGGTACTACAGACTCCAGATGCCCCCCATTTAATAGTAGTGTGTTTCACAATGGTACCACAGGGTCCATCTTAAAGACACTGGCCTTGAAGATGCGGATGATCTAGCAAATGTCATGGGTGATAGGGAGTTGTGGCGGTGCAATTTTATCGAAAAGCTGGCCCAGCATTATTAAAAATGCTGCTGCAATGCAGCATGCCGATCCTAGTAGTAGTAGTAGAAATAGTACAGTGTCCAGATGCCCTCCTATATCTAAAAAAATCGAAATAAACACTATATTTTGCGTCATTGCGTCTATTCATAGAGACCCACAGGAATAAAAGAAGAAAACACAAAAGTGGACTATGTTTGAACCTCACTATAATAAATGTATCCAGATTAAACAAAGATATATAGATATGGAGTGGGGGGGGGGGGGGGGGGGGATCTTGATCTAATTAAAGTTCTGACGCTCACCTGGGAATGTTGAAGAAATATAAAAAAACTGTTTGCTAATGAATCTGACTTATTGTTTTGGTGATAAACTTTCTTAATCTACACCATTACCATTATTTGAACTGTTAGTGTCGGTGGTAAACAATATGGATATATCCAATGGTGATTCACAGAACTTTCAATCCGGGAATTTATACCGATTTCCTATGAAAATTTACAACAATTTTTTTGGTAAGGTTGTATAATTTATTTAAACGAACAAATCCGTTTTAAGCGGGATTTGAACAAGGGACACCCATGACACCCGTGTGATGATAGCTCTTCCACTGAGCTACCATACATTTGAACAAGTACATATAATGTGAAAGCCGCAATTCCTAGCAGCTGCCAAACTCCACGTTAGTTCTTGTGGTTTCTTCTGTCATTAGGTCAGGGGTTGCAAACAAGTCTGATGACATATTACTGTAGCAGTGCAGCCCCCCAACCGCCACCCTGAAATATACTCCCCAGAGAAAACCTTCACTCATTCAGCTATCATTTCCTGATGCAGCCTGACCATTCCCTTTAAATCATTTATGCCGAAACAAAAACTCCCCCGCTACTAACTAATATTTATTTATACATGTTTCAGATACTTGTGAAAATGAAAAGACGTTGTGGATTTGGAATATATCAAATGCCGCTGACGATTTTTATGGAAATCATCCTGGTATTGAAAACGGCATTATTGCCTATAGTGTTGGTCCTGGGGGGATTGAAAATCAGGCAGTTGACATGATAAAGAATACTGGCTATATCTCAATACAACATGGTCCAGACGAGTTAACTTCCGAGACATTTACTACGATAGTTTATATTAAGCCAACTGGATCTCAAGTTGGTCCGATATTTGAATATTCCAGTTCTACTGCATATGCTTCACACTTCTGGTTATATGATAGTATTGTGGATCTTTGGTATAATCCTGAGGTTCCTATTGAACCAGGAAAAGAATTTAGTAACGCTGTAACTGTAGGAGAATGGTATATGGTTGTCGTTTCTGTGAGTGCAGTTAATATGCAAACATTCCTCTACAGTCGAAGAGTTGGGAGTTCTGAATATCAGATGGTAGATTTCATCAACACCATAACTACTGAAAGGAATCCTAATGATGGTGTTTTCGAACTTTCATTGGGTCGACGTATTTGTGGGACATGTGGGTTACCAAATCGACCCTTCCCAGGATATATCTCTCACGCCCGGTATTACAGCTGCTATTTATCACTGCAAGATCTGGAAGAAGTTTATGAAGATCAACTAATTTATCAACATGATGGTAAGAATTTAATCGTTTTAGTTGATTTTATTTGTAGTTTCATTAAGTTTCGTTGATATGAGAGGCAGTTTAAACAAGAATATATTTTGAGCAAATGGGAACATTTGAAGATGTTTGAATCATTGAGTAATTCAATGCCTATCAAGAATGGATGGCTTGTGTGTTCTTACATCAAGTATGTATGTTAGATTGCAGCCAAAATGTGACTGCCATCCTCACCCAATCGTACGCGCTCTCGCTCTAAGTTCATATATATATATAGTTCATATATGTTTACAATGGGGTTGTTGTTAAAAAAGCAACATATATTTTTCCCATAACCTTAACCTAGACTAAGAATGTGCAACTTCAATGTCAATCAATGAATTGAGTTACTATCATTTATTTGAGACTTTAATAGCATTTAACTCTAATACATATAATATGCTCAATGTGGAGTAGGATCGGATAACAAGAATAGCTTATTTATTAGGAGACTTCTCCTTCTTTGCGAAATAATAACATATTAGACGTGCACCATTGACAATATATGGCAATATACATTTACAATATTAAAACATATTAAGATTCATTCACACAACACATACCTAATAATATATTGTCATCACACCCAACATGCATTGTTACACAACCAATCCCACGGTAAATCCCAATGTAAAAATAGGTAGAATAGTCCTACAGTAAGTTATTAGTTTATTAATTATTTACTATTTATACTGTAATTACGTTTTATAATAAATTGTTCTGTACATTACATCTTTATCGTTGAGTCGGACATTGTCACGCTCTCAGTAAAGTTGTACATGTACATAGTGTAATTACGTTTTATAGTGGTTTTAGGTTAGCGTAGTGTAATGTTGTATTTGTAACCAAGTAACATAAAGGACCCCCCTTGGAAATAAGCTGCAAAGCTTTAGGGGTAATCCTATATGTTATGTTGGACAATACCTTTATACCGGTACACTGTTTGGTGTATTTGTTATTGTTTTTACATAATGTATAAATAAATCTATCTATCTATCACGCACCCAGATTCAGCCAGATGAAGATGCGGATGATCTTGCAAATGTCATGTGTGATAGTGAGTTGTGGCGGCGCAATTTCGTCGACAAGCCGGCACAGCATTCTTAATATAATAATATGTAATGCAACTGCAATGCAGCATTCCGATCCGAGAGTAGTTGTATGATGTGCTCTGATAATTTATTACCTTGCTTTCTACGGATGGTGATTTTCTACCCATACAAATTTATATAATACACATTAAATCCAATCATTTCACACGCGGCTTATATTAATTAAAAGCGGATAGTCTTGCCTATCTTCTAACACTACAATTAATTAAATTAATGTAATTAAATAAAATTTAAATTAATTAAATTAATAAGGAACATTGATAAAATGTTGTTTCCAGCAGTAGCTTCAGCAGCAATACTGCATTCCACGCTGTATTGAGTTTGGTAGGCCTACAGATTTGATTTAAAATAACACCGGGTTGAAATACCGGTCAGCCGGTACTATAATAATGTTATGTCTTGGACCGGTAAATGAACCAGTTGGTCATGGTCATACAGTATATAATATAAAACATTATGATAATAATATGTCCATATTATTAATAAATTAATGGATATCATATCATGGTATCAGTCACCGCACTATCTGGCTATAGCGCTATATTTATATAGATAGGCCTACCGCTGTACTCCTGTACTCCATCACCAGGCATATGCCTAATACAGTAATATATCATAACTACTTATATGGGGCAAGCTATGATATAAGTATAATGTTTCTGGGGGTAACGACATTGTGATTATCACATCCCCTTTCCTTCACGATCTTAAGAGTTTGGACTGTTAACAGTGAGTTTAGATAGGTATAGTTGTTGTTTGTTCGAAACGAATAACCGGTGTCTATGTTTGAAGGCCTCGTCGCAGTGATGGTGCTGCGGGAGAAATAGTTTCAGTTTGTGAATGTTTGGCGAATTGATGTTTGAATGAATGTTTGATTTGGGGGTACCTTTTGATAAGTTTGAATTTTCAGTGTCATCCGGTGATATGTAAGGACGGAGGAAACGAAGGCGAGGAATTGGTTTCGTGGTGGGGGAACTTTGATGCGAGGTGTTTAACCCTATTAAACCCGGGGGGGGGGGGGGTCAATATGACCCCCCGTGGTTTTTTTATTATAATTCTGAAACAAACGCAGTTGGGAATCTGAAATTTTATGACTTTTCCTAAAACCCTATTGTCTTCCTAGTAGTGAAAACCGTTTTCAAAAATATTGGGTACTTTTCGAGTTATAGCACCATTTTTTAACCCTACTTTTGGCACTTTTTTTGAGACGTTTTTTGAAAATTACATTTCATTAAATATGAATTGTAACATCTCTATTTTTGAATTACACCGGTTTTTTGGTGTTAGAAATTGGATGGAATTCATATAAATTGATTTAGAAATTTCAAACTTGTTTTTTTCGGTGGGTGCCAAATTTTGGTGCCAGCACCAAATTTTGAAATATGTCAATTTTGTAAATTGATTGTTTGAAACTTTTATTTTACGCAATTGGGGTTTTTTGGGATTCTGGATTCGATGAAATATATACGAGTTGCACCAAGCGTATCAAACTTGTATTTTTCGGTGCTGTGTGCAAATTTTGGTGCTAGCACGAAATTTTGAAAATCCATTCAATAGATAAAATTGCTTGTGACAATTTATTTCTTGCGTTTTAGAGGTTTATGGCTGTTCTGAATTCAATGGAATATATAATTATCGAACTAGACATCGCAAACTTGTATTTTTCGGATGTGGGTGCAAAATGTGGTGCTAGCACCAAATTTTGAAAACCATCAAATATATCAATTGATTGTGTCACCTTGTTTATTGCGTTATACGGGTTTGTGATGGTTTTGAATTCAATGGAATCAGTAAAAATTTCATAAGAGTTCTCAAACTTGTATTTTTCGCCGGTGGGTGAAAATTGTTGTGCCAGCACCAAATTTTGGAAAATATGCAAATTGATCAGTAGATAGTATCACCTTGTTTCTTGCGTTATACGGGTTTATGAGGGCCCTGAATCCGATGGAATCAATAAAAACAGCACTGGACATCGTAAACTTGTACGTTTTGGTGATGGGTACGAAATTTGGTGCTAGCACCAAAATTTGCCAAATTACGCCGAAAAATACAAGTAGCAATGATCTGGCATATTAGAAATGTATTCCATTAAAATCAGCGCCCTCGAAACCCTGAAAATGTGAATTTATAACATCGTATAAGTGAATTAAAAATTTTGTGTTCTAACCGAAAAGTGCTGGTTACTAGTTTTTTTCATTTTTTTCCTACGCAGAGAGGACTAAACAGCCCTTTATAGTAATCATATCATTTTTAAATATTTTCCAATGTATTTTCCACCCCAGAATACCTGTATTGAAAAACAATTAGCCAAAAAATGTAACTTTCAAATTTTGTGAAAATTGTGCACTATTGGTAATTTTTTGTGCTGCAATATACCCACCCCAGTACATTTTTTCGAAATGTTTTTTTTCGGTCGGATCCAGACAAGTGATACCTACGTACAAACAAAAAATCAGACGTTGTTGTAAATATTTGTAGATTTTAGAGGGGGGGGGGGGGGGGGGGGGGGTCAATATGACCCTCCCCCCCCCCCCCCCCCCCCGGTATTTGTACAACATTTTATAGCCCGGTACTAAAGGGTTAAGGGATTTACTGCAGCTTCTGCATGTCCATTACTGGACAGGAAGTATGGGGTACTGGGTCTCCATTCAACTCCCCATCACTTCAGGAATGCGGGGAATGAGGCTGCCTTGAATTGAGGTCCGCCATCTGACCTCAAGAGAAAAGGGACTCCTAGGTCTACAAATCTCTGTCTTAAAATATGTGCAACTTCCTTTGAAGTTGGGTCATGCCGCCACTCATGAATATCTGGGCAACCAGAAAGTCGATCTACGTAAACAAGGTAGTGTTTACTACCAATAGCAAAAAGGTCGTTAGATACAGATTGGAATGGGGTTTTATCAGATTTTAGTGTATCTTTAGAAGCGAGACTGGGTCGTAATTAGTGGCAATTTATTAATCATAAGTTTAATATCACGTGATATTCCCGGCCAGTAAATAGTCAGATGGGCGCGCTGCTTGGTACGGGTGATACCCTGATGGGATGTGTGCATTCGACATAATATCTCAGGCTGTTGGGTTTGTGGGACAATAACCCTATCCCAGTAAAGGATTAGACCATCGGTTAATGAAAGTTCACCTCGAATCAATTTGAACTTTTTCTAAAACGGAGGCAGCTCTCAGATATACTGAAAATCATTTTGGATTAATTCGATAAGTTTCTTGTAGTTTGAAGCATCCTGTGCTGCTTGCTACACGCAGTTCCTCGAGTATGTAATAGTTAATTCGTGGTGTATGTCATCGACTTTAACACACATAGCAGCGATATTAATGTTACAGCCAATGATGGATTTCCCTTTTTGCCATTTGACTTTGAATTGGTAACAGGGTTGCATATCACGTTTGATCCGCTGTTTTCATTCTGATCGACTGAGTAGTTATTAAATAGTGTGACTAAAGGCCTGTGAACTGTCACAACTGTAAATAAAGGAAGGCCCAATAAGTATATGCGATATTTCTGGATTGCATATCGGATCGCGCAGCATTCCAGTTCTATTGTTGTGGTTGCACCAATGCATTTTTCACCTTCACGGAATGTGGTTGGGGGTCCACATGAAAGTATTACAGGTACACAATAAATCCCGGGGGGGTGCTGCAGATGTGCTCATTTTAATGGAAAAATTACTAAAGATTTCTTGGATTTATTATATTTTAAGTCAAACTGTAGTGAATTCCATATTTTTGTGCTATTTATTTTTGTGTTGATTGTATCCGAGTTCGAGGGAGAAAGAAATTTAAGGACGCTAGTGATCTAGTATTATATTTATGTATTTTTATTTTTTCTTGAAATAAAGATGTGATTAAAAGTTGTTATTTATTGTTATTTATGTCCCACATTAATTTTTCTACTTCAAGTTTGTAAATGTTTTATAACGTTAGTATGTTTAGTTGTTTATATATTGGATTTGAATGTGACTGATAATGGCTAAAAGTGAAGCTAAGTGAAGCTCTTACAATTTTGTTTATTTTGACTCGAATTGGTTGTATATATTAGTTGTGAGTATTGCCCCATGATATACCGTATTGTATGTATGAATGAATAAGTGAAAAATAAAGTAATTTTAGTAATTCTGTGCGTGGAATCTGTCTGTCAATCTGTCTGTCAAAATGTAAGACAGACAGACAGACAACCAACCAACCGACGGACAGACTAGATTCCACCACCTATTAAAACTGACATCAGAAATGCAATCAGCAACCCCGAAAACCCCTGTAAATATAATTTTAGCTCGGTATTGTGCTTCCTTCATGTCAGTCACTATTAACCAACCAGACACCATACAGGTACGGTAGTTTTGCGCGGAATGGTTTTAACATTAAGTTTTTTCAGTTTATAAAAATTTTTGAATTTTTTTTACAAAATTCCTAATTATTAGAAATAGAAAACGAAAATACAAAATGTGGCTGAATAATATGATGAAAGTGAACATGCTGGGCTGGTTCCAAAAAATGTGGTATCAGAAAATAAAAATGGCAAATAACGTAGGAGTAATCTTTTTAGTGTAATTTTTAAAATCTATATGCAAGCCGCTAGAGGGCGCCAAAAATTTTGTTTTTGGTCGAAAATATGACGAAACTATTTTTATGATTGATCATACTGCATGATTAAATGGTGTTTCCAAATCTGAAATCCGCTATTTAATAGATATTTTAGTTTTAATGTTATAACAATTTCCATTTAGGGAATCCTATTGAAATTACTATTACTACTGTATGTATAATGAAAGGTCGATTATCTCAAAATATTTTTTTCATGAAATTGCCAACTTCAAAACACTACTACCTCTACAAACTTCCTGTGGGTGTCTAGATAGCCACCCTGCATAAAATTATCAGACAACTTTTTGAAATTTGTTCTTAATAAAATTTAATACTATTTATTAGAAAAAATTAGTATACATGTGCAGCGCCACCTAGCGGTGCAGAATTATTTTCACAAAATTTCGCCTGATAGGTATGTTACCCCATCTTTGATCTATCATCTAAAAATTTCATGTGATTATCATGTTATTTACAACTGTAAACGCCTTAGGGTTTTAAGTGCAACTAAGTATTTTTGACCTGTCATGTAGATGAGCATCTTATGTACCTACTGTATATTCCAAATTATAGCCCCAACCAAAAAAATTTGAAACGCTGAGAGTGATAAATCGAAGAGTTGTCCGAAAATGGTGTACTGAACCGAACTTGCATGATATCATATTAAATTGTGCGAATTAAAATCGAAAATTGGTCTGCCCTTTTGGTGTAGCACTTCCCTACCCCCCCCCCCCCCCCCCCCCCCCCGTATAACGTTTTGTAATGACACAAGCCGTTCCGTACAGGTATATTGATCCGTGAATAACCAATCAGCCCACGGATCAATATTCCTGTTTTCATACAGGAATTGTTGATCCATTCAGAGGGAGTTGCCCTCCAATTAATATTACTATCAAAGGAGCAGGTTAGTACTAACTGCGGTACTACCAATTCAAATGGCTTGTCGATCTCATTAAAATCATATGTTATGGTGGGCTGTGGAAAAACCCATTGTAATTTCAGGGACTGGCATCGAATCAAATCAAAATAAATTTGTCGTTTTCGATTTCGATTTCCCATATGTGGGGGGCGGGGAGGGGGGGGGGGGGGGGGGGGGGGGATTCGCCACCCCCCCTAATAGGATTAACATTGCAAACATACCATGTCATAGTTACCATACAAAGTGTTCGCGGTATTTCAACTTTCCATAACGCGAGTTGAATATTTTTGTATTTTATTAAAATTGATTATTCCGATATTACTACTGGGTGCGGGACCATGGGTTTTGGGCACATTCAATAAACTGGGGGCGATTTATGGGCGAACTTTGGGGCAACTTACAGGGTACGGGAATAATTTCATAGTTATAAGGGCCAGGGGGGGATGGAAAATGCAAGCAGTATTCAGGTTAGCCTGAGTACTATTAGGCCCTGGCCAACTTCCTGCTGCCTGTAGGGGTGGATTTGGTAATGCGCCAGGCCTAAAGGACAAGGACTGCCCTTAGCGGTCCCTGGCCAACAGCAGTTATTACGAGACTGAAAAGAACTCGGAACGCTGACTGCTTGTGTCAGGGATTTGCGACGGGAAACGACGGCCCCTTAGTAGCCAAGCCGTTCTGGTTCTCGATGATCGAACCCTTCGGGGTTCGTGAGGGGTGGAGCGGACACGCGAACGGGTGGCCAACTAACGACTGCCCCCTGAGCTAAGCCGTACTGGTTCTCGATGACCGATCCCTTCGGGGTTCGCGAGGGGTGGGACGGACATGCGAAAGGGCTGGCCACAGGACGGGTTTGACGAGGACTGCCCTTAGCGGTCTCTGGTCAACGGCAGCTACTACGAGACTGAAAAGAACTCGGAACGCTGACTGCTTGTACCGGGATCTGCGACGGGAACCGACGACAGACCCCTTAGCCAAGCCGTACTGGTTCTCGATGATCGTTCCCTTCGGGGTTCGTGAGGGGTGGAACGGACACGCGACGGGGTCGAAAGACAAAGGACTAGACTCTACTGGCCTACCGACTGTTCGGAGCAGTTTCTCGGCTGCCGAAGCGACTACGAGCCTGAAAGGGACTCGGAAAGCCTAGGTGGTTGGGTTTCTGCGATGAACCGACGGACCCCTAGCCAAGCCGTTCTGGTTCTCGATGATCGAACCCTTCGGGGTTCGTGAGGGGTGGAACGGACACGCGAACGGGTCCACCGACACAACAGACTCCTAGCTAAGCCGTACTGGTTCTCGATGACCGATCCCTTCGGGGTTCGAGAGGGGCGGTACGGATACGCGACAGAGTCTACCGACTGGACCGACCCTTAGCCAAGCCGTGCTGGTTCTCGATGATCGTTCCCTTCGGGGTTCGTGAGGGGTGGAACGGACACGCGACAGGGTCGACCGACACCGACACTACGGCACTAAGACTAGGACCGAGGGAAAATCTGGGGAACATTAGGTAGGCTAAAATCTGAGCGAACAGTGGGTAATTAAATAATATACCGTAGGGATTTATATTATCGTGTATAATTATTGTGAATATTTGGTGTATATTGATTTGGGGAAGCCCAAAATTATTCTTAATCAGGGTTCAACAGGGTTCAATATTGTTGACCAGGTTCAACAGAGTTCAGTTACATTAAAGAGTATATCCAACTAATGCAGCTTTTTCTCAACCGCAACCCTGCATCTCAGAAATCATTCCTTCTCCAAAATCAATATCCGGTGACTGGCCGGGGCTCAGTGGTCTGTAAAGTCACGTCTCCAGCATCGGCGTTTTTCCCCCCTGGTGTTGGGATAACGGCAACAAAATTAAGAATAATTAATGCGGTTAATTTTGACAGGGTGTCAAAATTAAGAATAATTACGGTCAACTTCAACTGGTGGAAGTTGAGAATCCTTCAATACTCTTCAAAACTCTCTACGTGCTTGCCAGCACCCACTACGAGGAAACTCTGGTATTTGAGTTAAGACGAAGTCGTGGTTTTATTAATCAACAAACTCGATCTAACCAACTCGTAGTCGGCAGATCACATATTTGGAGAGTTGTTAACAGGGAATGGAAGTATCGATCACACCCATTGATATAATCCAAGTTGAGCCAGGAATCTGGCACGTCGAAGTTGAAGTACAAGGAACGAACGTCGGACGATTCAGGATTACCGTTCGGGTGGTCCAAGCTGAGTACAATACCCACGAGGAACTGTTTTATGACATCGCGTATCTAGCTATCGACGAGGCGTTACAATGACGACAAATAACGTATCCGATACCGACGAGATGGATCACCACACAGACTCGGAAGCCGACGAGGTACCAAACGTCAAGAACATGACCCGTCGGCTAGGGGCTCTCAAAGGCGGAGTAACCCGAGCGTATCAACGGATGGAGAAACAACTCAAGGGAGTCAAAACCCCCCTCAATGAGGTACAAACTCAGCTTCAAAGTATCCGAAATATCCTACAGCGGTACGAAAGAATGATACAGGCGTACCAAGAGCTCGTTCCCTCCACTGATCAGGAAAACTACCCCAAGTTGGAAGAACACGTTGTACATCTAGATGGGTTCCGCAAACAACACCGGAGGACCCTCAGCCTTGTGAGAGGCTATGAAGAACAGTATTACAAGAGGGCCGAAAGAACAGATGCGGAATCGGTACGATCCTCCAGCATCAGGACAGCAGTACATCGAAAGAGAACGGGGTCCGCTAGAAATCAGCACTCCAGCGCTAGGAGCGAGATATCCGGATCAGCACGCAGTTCTCAAGGGGCGCCGCCACTCCGAGACCAACTCCGAGAATGGAAGGCATTAGCCCTCAAAGCTCGGATGGAAGATGAGTATATTCAACTGCAAGCCGAGCAAGATGTATTAGCCGCCGAAACACAAAAGCGAGAGGCCGAACAAGCGGCCGAACGGCAGGCCGAACAACCCGAACAAGCGGCCGAACGGCAGGCCGGACAACGCGAACAGGAGGCCGAACAACATAGACGAGAGGCCGAACGGCAGGCCGAACAACGCGAACAGGAGGCCGAACAACATAGACGAGAGGACGAACGGCAGGCCGAACAACGTAAACGAGAGGACGAACGGCAGGCCGAACAACATAGACGAGAGGCCGAACAACATAGACGAGAGGACGAACGGCAGGCCGAACAACGCAAACAGGAGGCCGAACAACGCGGACGAGAGGCCGAACGAGAGATCGAACAACGTAGACGAGAGGACGAACGACAGGCCGAACAACGCAAACAGGAGGCCAAACAACGCGGACGAGAGGCCGAACGAGAGATCGAACAACGTAAATGGGAAGCAGAAATGCGTAAACAACACGCCGAGGCCCAAGCAATTCTCATCCACAAAAAGAATGCGGATATTGCAAAACTCGCGGAATACGAAGCCGCACTTATAGAACGAGATATTCAACTCTACGAGGACTGGGAAAGGGATATAGATCAGGAATATGAACCAATCCCGGTACCGGAGTTAGAAAAGTCATTTACACCAACAGCGGCGAAACTTCCGAAACCCGAGATCCCGCCTACCAAACAGTCTACACTATCGGCACAAGCCCCGGTGTTCCATCCCCCACCGGTTACGCTTAAAAATGAGGAACCGTATTTCCCATCCAACCCCATAGCAACGAGTGTACCCAAGTACGAGCCTGAAAGGGACTCGGAACGGGACGCCACTCCTCGATCCAACAACCCGTTCACATCCACACCACAAACCCGTAGTCGCGTCATCATTAAAACTCCACCTACCATTGATACATAGAGTATGGGAGAGAGTGCCAATAACTATAACCCTCCGAACCACTCCAGTTCGGACAACATCGGCATTATCCGGGCATTGGAAAACCGCCTCTCCATGCCCAAGATGGAGATCCGCACCTTCGAAGGAGATCCCGTCGATTACCTCAGATTCAAGAAACGGTTCTTTGCGCAGATTGGATCAACGGACATAGCCGATGCACAGAAACTGGTATATTTATCGCAATACCTGGGTGACAAACCACGCCGAATCATCGCTTGTTTTGAGGGAGGTTCTCATGAAGCCTACTACGACGCATGGAAAACTCTAGACAAAAGATACGGAAATACCGGGACTATAATTAATAAAACTCTAGAGAAACTGACCGCTGACTGCTTGTACCGGGATCTGCGACGGGAACCGACGACAGACCCCTTAGCCAAGCCGTACTGGTTCTCGATGATCGTTCCCTTCGGGGTTCGTGAGGGGTGGAACGGACACGCGACGGGGTCGAAAGACAAAGGACTAGACTCTACTGGCCTACCGACTGTTCGGAGCAGTTTCTCGGCTGCCGAAGCGACTATGAGCCTGAAAGGGACTCGGAAAGCCTAGGTGGTTGGGTTTCTGCGATGAACCGACGGACCCCTAGCCAAGCCGTTCTGGTTCTCGATTATCGAACCCTTCGGGGTTTGTGAGGGGTGGAACGGACACGCGAACGGGTCCACCGACACGACAGACTCCTAGCTAAGCCGTACTGGTTCTCGATGACCGATCCCTTCGGGGTTCGAGAGGGGCGGTACGGATACGCGACAGAGTCTACCGACTGGACCGACCCTTAGCCAAGCCGTGCTGGTTCTCGATGATCGTTCCCTTCGGGGTTCGTGAGGGGTGGAACGGACACGTGACAGGGTCGACCGACACCGACACTACAGCACTAAGACTAGGACCGAGGGAAAATCTGGGGAACATTAGGTAGGCTAAAATCTGAGCGAACAGTGGGTAATTAAATAATATACTGTAGGGATTTATATTATCGTGTATAATTATTGTGAATATTTGGTGTATATTGATTTGGGGAAGCCCAAAATTATTCTTAATCAGGGTTCAACAGGGTTCAATATTGTTGACCAGGTTCAACAGAGTTCAGTTACATTAAAGAGTATATCCAACTAATGCAGCTTTTTCTCAACCGCAACCCTGCATCTCAGAAATCATTCCTTCTCCAAAATCAATATCCGGTGACTGGCCGGGGCTCAGTGGTCTGTAAAGTCACGTCTCCAGCATCGGCGTTTTTCCCCCCTGGTGTTGGGATAACGGCAACACAAAGCTTAACATCATACCATACCAACAATATTTATTTTATTTTATTATTTAATTATAATACCATACCAATACAAAACAATACCTCTAGTACACTTATATTGAGAGCAATGTTGCTACATGTTTTTGTAATGAATAAATCAATATTTGTTTTGCATTATATTTCGTGCATTTATTCGCAAACAAAAAAGCACGTTTCCACTTTTACTGGCTACTTTTTCTTTGTTTCTGATACTATATTGACTTCTTTTATTTTCTAGAAGGCAAACTATCCCATTCAATTGGGATATAAATATTACCGGCACCACCGCGTGGAACATCTTGGTATTTATCGCTAGTTCAAAATATATTTTAGCGGTCAAAATGTTCTAGAAGGCCCTGATTACAATGTTTTTAATTTGAGCTTTCTTGGGGATCTTATTAGTAATTCATTACATCTAACAATGTTTGTTGGATATGCTCATGCTTACATTTAGCATTACCGACTATTATCAGCCTACTGGTATATATATATATATATCTGTTTATAAATGTATTCAATAATAATTATAGTAGTCGAAAATTTTTACTGAATATTTAGAATATATTCATATAAGCTACCTCCTTACTATTATATCTCATTTTAATTTATTCGATATTTTATTTTAGATCAATGTAACTACACATCATGGTGGGTTTTGAACTTGAATAATGGTGGAAATGATAGACTAGATTCTCACAATGGTGAAATTGTTGGAACATTAAGCTACGTACCCGGACCAGGGGGTGTAGAAAACCAAGCGATAGACTTCACTAACGGTTACATATCAATCGCACATGATCAAAATGAGTTAACCTCAGAATCTCTTACAATGTTGGCCTTTATCAATACGCCTGGTATAGGTGGCCCAATATTTGAGTTTGGCGACGCTGTAAACTATGGAACAAATCTATGGATTTGGCCTGCTGATGCTCATCAATTGCTCTATAATCCAGTATCGTCAGCAGTTAAATTATTTCCCAACGCCATCACGACCAACGAATGGTATTTGGTTGCGGTTGGTGTGAGTGCTGCTAATAAACAAACATTTCTCTACAGTCGAAGAGTTGGTAGTGCCGATTACAGAAGAATGGAGTTTGACACTCCAAATACCCAGAGAGCAGCATTGGATAGCACTGTGAATCTGCATTTAGGAAAACGTATTTACAACGCTCCACAAGCCTTCCCAGGTTTTATTGCCCATGCTCGATATTACCCTTGTTCTCTCTCAGTGAAACAATTAGGAGAAGCATACGAGGAGCTCCTAAACTACACTACACCTAACAGTGAGTAAACCAATAACGATTAAAATATTAAATAAAGATATAAATAATAGGAAATTATGAATTATTAGTTTATTATAGGAAATTATTATCAAAAGAAAATAAATATAGCTAGCTAGCAATAATTAACACGTTGTGGGGTCTTCGAGCAACACGTGTTCAAATGTTCAATGAATGAACAGCGACTAATTAACAAATTTATGAGAAACTCATTGACCAGCTACCGACAGACCAATATTGTGACATATATTTTAGTTTAATGTTTGATTCAATTAGAGGCACAAATTAAAAAGGCTACAAATATATAGGGGTGAATAATTAAATTAGTCACCCATTAAAAGGTGGCCAAATATAAGTTGCAATCTATATAAATTTTTAAATTCAGTAGTGTGCGTGTGTTCTGTATTGATTCCGTAGATTTCATGTTGTAATAGCGTTCATTAATTTAATTTCTATTTAATTATTCAGGCATACTAATACACACATTGAATTAGTTCGTGTGTGTTAAGTGTGTAATATTTGATTGTTTCGTCACGAAACCATTAGGGCACAGAAACTGACGAATTCTTCGCGAATTTCGCAAACGTCGCAAACTTCGGTCAAAAAAACTTGGTTGCACTTAAAACCCTAAGGCTTTTACAGTTGTGAATAACATGATAATCACATGAAATTTTTAGATGATAGATCAAAGATGGGGTAACATACCTATCAGGCGAAATTTTGTGAAAATAATTCTGCACCGCTAGGTGGCGCTGCAAATTTATACTAATTTTTTAGGTTTGTTATAAATAGTATTAAATTTTATTAAGAACAAATTTCAAAAAGTTGTCTGATAATTTTAAGCAGGGTGGCTATCTAGACACCCACAGGAAGTTTGTAGAGGTAGTAGGGTTTTGAAGTTGGCAATTTCATGAAAAAAATATTTGGAGATAATCGACCTTTCATTATACATAGTAATAGTAATTTCAATAGGATTCCCTAAATGGAAATTGTTATAACTTAAAAACTAAAAGAGCTATTCAATAGCGGATTTCAGATTTGGAAACACCATTTAATCGTGCGTTATAATAGATCATAAAAATAATTCCGTCATATTTTCGACCAAAATGGTGTCCCCCCCCCCCCCCTCCCCTTAAGTGGGGTAGCCCCCCAACGGTTTTCTTCGAACAACCTCACGGTTTTGTACTCCACGGTCTCCAATGTGGTTGAAAAATTCATAGAAAACGATATACCAACGAATAGAGAATCATCAAAAGTATATCAAAACTAGAAAACAAACTTTTGGCGCCCTCTAGCGGCTTGCATGAGATTTTAAAAATTACACTAAAAAGACTATTCCTACGTAATTTTCCATTTTTATTTTCTGATACCACATTTTTTGGAACCAGCCCAGCATGTTCACTTTCATCATATTATTCGGCCACATTTTGTATTTTCGTTTTCTATTTCTAATAATTAGGAATTTTGTAAAAAAAATTCAAAATTTTTTATAAATTGAAAAAACTTAATGTGTTCGCGCTTTCAGACCTTTGGCAGTTTAACCCGCCAAATTATGATGTCTTCTAGATAATAAATCACCTTTAGCCTATGACAAGTATTTAATTCACTACACTAGTCGAAACCAATCTGTGCGCGATCATTCACCCGCTGGATATACCCGGGAGATTGGGTTCGACGGCTTAATTTTATTGCTATGTAAGCCTAATGTATTATTCGACTGACGGTATTATATAATCTCTGACAATATTATTCACCTTCGGGAAATATTAACAGTTTCTTTAGGACGTGGCGCTCTATCTATACAAACAGAGTTATGACTTAAACTACTCACAACGATATGGCTTAGTTATAATTCACATATATGGCGCATTCTTTAGGAAATGCTTCGTTATCAGTCTCACTCATACACAATGCTGCACAATACTGCACACTGATCTGCCGATCTTCACTGATTTTAGTCACATATAAAAGGAACACGGACCGAATCATGTAGGGTCTATCAAATAACATTAGATTCACTTCAAACCACTTTAACATATGTCACAATTGTTATATGTAACCCTTCTCTCTTACCTTCGGTATATCAAGAATATTGGGTTTCGGGGTTATTTCTCGTTATTCCAAATATAATAATTCATCAACCATATTATGAAGAACCGACAGTAAATAGCAGTATAACAATATAAAAGTATGCACAGGTTGTTTGATTAGGTATGGTGTGTTATGTTATGATAAATGCAGATAACGGATATATGTCCTTATAATTAAGCCTACTAGTGTAAGGCTAAAGCCGTTCTTCCTGGCTTAGAATCACCAACAACACTAAAAACTGATAAGAATAACTATAAGAATACCAGCTACCCTTATTCTACAAAGATCTCACCCACCAAAGAGAATGAGCATACAGATAGGAAATTCAGTTCAGTAGATCTGTGATAGGTCAAAATCAAAACCAACTCAAATCCTATTGGCAGATACAGAAAGCAGGGCTATGGGGCAACGTGGCAATATCAGCCGTTAGCCGTCGTCATGGTAGCGACACTGTTTTCAAGAGTATCGAGCTTTTTACGTCACGAAATTGCAGATTATGTCCTCTAAAGTACAAATACAGAAGAAATGGCTTTTATGTCCTCCAAAACACCAGTACAGCAAGGACACGGCCTTTTTATGCCTGGTAAACCAACCACAGAGTACTTTACGGGGATAATAACCGGCTAATTACGCAAAAGCTTTTACACCGCTCCCAGAAAATGGGATTTAAGTCTATAAAATATAACAAATCACAGTTTCTAAAATATAAAGATACTCTAAACAGTTAGTCTTTCTTACGCAGACGGCGTTTACGCAGTTTTTGAGGCTAGCAAGAGTCCTTTTCTCTTTGGGGCGAGCCACTTTACTAGGAGGGCTATAAATCCTGGGTGAAGGGTGCAATATGATTGCATCAGAAGGTGTAGGATTATGGTCGGGTTATCCGCCGTTTCGATATGCTTCTCCTCGAGCTGATTTTCCTCCGCTCGTAGCTGGATACGTTCATCCAAAACTCTCGCAGAGAATAGGGTTTTCTAAGCTTGATATCTTCTTAGAGATTCGAGATTTCCCAATCGAACTGAGATAAGGCCAATTCGTTTATCGATTGGACTTACTGTTATAACTTACGTTTATCTGAACAAACGCAGGTTTCTTTTTTGTTCTTTATAGAATAGCGTTTAACTCGTTTCGTACAACACTCTCCTTCACCTTGATGAAGGGTTGTATCGCGTTAAACGGGAACGACCATACGGTTGGATAGTGATATTAGGTGTCCGCGTCACAATCCGGCTAGGTAAGATGGGCGGCTAGCTAGAAATCACTGTCGGAGTGTTACCGATTAATTGTTAGGGTAGCACTAGATCTTTGAACAGTGAATACAGTCCGCGAGGATCCGCGACACCACCAGGATCGCAGGTCTGAGGTCCAACTAAGGAATGAGGAGGTTTGACCGAGTATTCCGGGACTCTGATCGTAGGTTTACTCCAGGATCGTTCGAGCCGAGTGAGCATAGGTGATACGTCAAACAAGTTTCGCTCGAAACTCCAGTAAATATAACGAGCACAACTGTGTTTAACACAACGTTTCCGTGGATGTTTATGTCTTTCCGTTTATTAGTTGGGTCTAGGGCATTTATCATAATAATACCAAAGACGCACGTCTGGTAGGGGAAACGCGGGTGATATTTATTTGTTGTTACAATGCTTCTATCAAGAATTCCAAATATACGTTGGAGTTACCGCGTTTATTTGTTTCTTTAGTGTCTTTTCTTTCGAGTCGATTTCGAATAGAATTTTCGCATTCGAATTTCAGTTTATGGTTCCGACTCCGCTGGGCAGGATATATAGTCGACATAGTCCGTATTATGTAAATCGATAGGATGACCAGTAGTTAAGAAGACCATATACGTACCATTACGCTGCGTATATCGAGCAGCGAATTTTCTATAGTCCAACTCGCGCGAGCTGCTCTTGGGACATTGGCGGTTCGATATAACGACCATCGTCCTCCGCAGCAGTTGGACTAACGTCGCCGCGTATTAAGCTATCAACAAACGCTTGTAAAAGTAGAGTATATCGCTCCCCGATACTAAGACCATCTTCTATCAACTCCGTCATATCTGCTATATATGAGTTTATCCATATTATAATGAGTTTATATTTAGGCGAGCGGGCGTCGCTGCTTACCCCAATCAACCCCCGGACAGTACGAGATCCTCAGCGCCGATGTGTCGTCGCCGCTGTACTTTCGCCAACGACGTAGCCGCACAACGACAACGACAACCGGCACAAGTCACTCGACTGTCCGTCCCAAAGGCTTAGATACACCTCAGGTTCTTACTGGAGAGTTAGGGTTACTTTCACAATTGCGACTCGCTACTGTAAACACACCTTAGTAGTAACATTCGCCTATAACATCACAAATACCACACACACAACTTGTCACAAATTACACACACTCGGGTCACTTGTCCGTTAGTCAATGCCTTCCAGAATGTCACTGTATTATTATGTATCCTTGGATACTATCAGTGCACTATTTATTCCCTATGTTATTCAATGGGACAAGCTTTCTATTGTTCTCTTAACTCAATTCTAATTCTAGCGTGGTTGTTGCTATGGTGACATTATGTAAAGCTAGCGGTAGAATTAGGGTAATTCCAATGCATACAGATCTGGGATGTTATTTAATAGTAATTCTTTAATAGTCAATGTCCTGTTTTATACATGACTTTATGAATTTTATCGGCTATTGACTATGTTTGGGAGACTTCGCACACTCATACTCATAATAAGATAAATCTCCGCTCCCTTGATCTATTAATTAATGGAATTTTGGGAATGTTATAAATTGCGTAAAAATGGCAATTTATTAAATTCATTAAAAGGCATGAATTTAAATTTATTCCCTGAAATTTTATTATTTGATAATTAAATTGACATATTTTGATTCTAGAACATGTCTGGGGACACAAGATCCTTAATTCTATGACAATTGTCTTTTTAAGAATATCGGTAAATGCTACGATATCTTAATTGACTAGAATTGTTGAAGGATCTGAATTTTACAGATTTTGATTTATTAGATTTGCAAATATTAAATAATTAATATTTGAGATGGGCACCGATTTATTCCAGAACTTGTCTGGGGACGTTAACCACTGATTCTAGAATTTTGTCTTTCAAGTATATCGGTGGGTGCCGCGATATCTTAATCGACTAGAATTACAGATGGTCAAAAGGTTTAACAGATTTATGTGCGTTTTACGCTACTGTTAGAGGGACATCACGCTACTATATGTATTATTATACACGGTATGAGAGCAATATCGCACGAAGCAATGTCAGTGTGAAGAGGCAAGTCGTTTCCAAGGTCTACCCAGAGCTTGGTTTAGCTGAGACACGAGGATCTGAACTTTGCATTCCTAATACTCTGCCTACCAATAATACTTTAATATAGTAGTGGCTTTATTGTACTTTAATAAGTACGGACATTTCATCTTACTGTAGTTACGTATTTGTAATGTAATACGGACAGTAAGGAAGAAGGAAAAGAATTATTTCTTGCCGTCGCACTAAATATAATATATACGTAATTACGTACGCAATAAACATGAATATATTGCACTATTCTACTAAATAATCGCTAAATAAGATTCTACTAAATTAAATAAAACAATTATAATAAAATTACGTAGTAATACATACATAAATATAAAAATAATAAAATAATATAAAATAATAGAGTCACACACCCACTCCATATGTTGTTACGTTATGGAGTCCCTAGATGTTTGAAGGATTAGGGAGGTAGTCGTGGGAAGAGAATCTTGCCTTCCACAGTTTCCGGAGAGTCCTCCATTCCCTTCCGGTAAACACAAACGACCAGCTGGGCGATTGAGTCGCTGCATCCCGAATACAATTCCAGGTTTCCTCTTCGTCCTGGAATAGTGACGATAGAAACATCGCTCTAAGTACACGACGGCCTTACAAAGCCGATTCCAGGAGCTATAGTGGTCCGTCGCTCCCCGCAGGAGAGGTGAGAGTCCCTGCGAGACGTCTGATGTTCCAGAGCTCCAATCGCTCTCTCTGATCTTCATGAAGGATCCACTCGCGGTGGGGAGGTCCAGATCCACGGCGTCGTCCCTGGCAATCTGTAATACCGACAGATCTATCCCGGGTTCAAATAACTCCGATCCACCCGTCCGGGTTTTAGGTTTGACTTTCTCCGCTCCCTTGGCTGGTCTAATCTCAGTCGGAGTAAGATGGGGAGGCCATTCATCCTCCTTACTCAGGAAGCCGGGTTCACCTAACCGGTCTGTAGTATCTGTCAGTTCTTGAGGAGTTGCTCCTCTGGAAGCGATGTCAGTTATATTCATCGTCTTGGGGCAATATCTCCATTGATCTACATTGGAGTTAAGATTGTCATTATCTGAGGAATGTGGTGTTCCCTCAGTTGGGTCGTCTCCCTCACTAGTATCGTCTTCCCATTCACTCACCTGGCAGACGCGATCTTGAAGCAGTCTTTCTCTGAGTGTTCTACGGGAAGGTCCAGTAAGGTACCAACCTACTCTAGTTCTTACCGCATAGGTCTGAAGTGGTTGCGGTTGAGTAGGTCGTTTCTCTAATGTCTCCAGCGCCTCATGCGCGTTTTGACCGATTAATATTTGTACTCCAGGATAATCGGTGTCGAATCTAGGGATGTTAAGTTGTTGGGCATGATCATCTTCGTCCCAATTATAAGGTTCCACTTGGGTGGTAGCGAAGTTCTTTATTGCCACCATTTTTACTGACCTTATACTGTATTCTCCTAGTTTATCCTGTGGAGTGGACAACTCACCTATATAATAGTCGGCAGCTACAGTAGAATTCCAAACCTGCATGATCCCTGACATGTTTAGCTTGGTTCGGAACTTGGGTTGTCCAGCAAAGATGACTTCGGCTAGTTCTTTATCGATGAATGTTCCTGTGCTACCGGAGTCCAGGAGGGCATTTACTATATAGCTCTTCTGAGGTCCGTGGACCCGTAACTGGACTACAGGAAATTCTCGGATTCCTATATTGGAAGTTGGCGCTTTCCAAGATGGTTGTTGATCAGAAGTAGTTAAGGTAAGGTCGCTGTCTGTGTCTTTCTCATGCATGAGTGCTCGATACACTGCGGTGGTGTTTATTAGGTAACAGGATTCGTTTTGGTCGGAGAACTCGTCCGTATAGAATCCTTCCATCTCAGATTGATCAGTGTCGTTCACATCACTGAATTGGACATGTAGTTCGGACTCACTTACCTGACTCGGGCTGTTTCGTTCGAATTCCGTGTGCAACAAGATATGATGTTTTGCGCCGCACTTTGCACACCTTGCGTCGGAGTAACAGGTTCGCCGTTGGTGTCCTCGTCTGAGGCAATTATAACACAACTTATCCCACATGACTTCACGTCTATCCTTTAGTGATTTCCTCAGGAATTTATCACACGCATTTAAACGGTGGGGCCCGTCGCACAGCACACATTTCGGCTTGATGTTACTTACTTTAACCTGTGCTATGTGGTGCACACTTGTTCTTTCCTCGGGCTTTCTCACCTGAATTCTTTTAGGAGACGTAGGAAGGGTTTTTTGTACCGGTTCCCTTCTGTCATTGGGTCGAGACTCGGATTTACTTACCTGATCTTTAGGCATTTTATTGACATAATAAGATCTGTCAGTGTCTTTCCCGCTGTCCTCTCCTTGAGAAGTTTGGCTTTCACCGTCGTCGGTATAACATACTGGTGTTACCCTTCTCCTAGAAACGGGTTTCTCACTTACCTTACTTTCCGCTGTCTTCTCTCTGGACTGCTTTATGAGCTGTAATTTCACCTCGCTATCCAAGAATGACATGAGATCAGCCATGGTAGGGTCTCGTTGTTGTTGTTCCATCATATATAACACCTTCTTGTCCCAGCGTGTACCTACTCCACCCTTGGGCAAAGTAGATGCTAAGGCTCCTACAACCATAGAATTCTGGTATTCATGAGACTTACCTAACCAATCTAGTTGTCTACAGATCTCCTGAATCTCATCGGAAAACTCTATAATCCCGCTGCTAAGAAACTTTCGGGGCGCCATTAATTTCACATATAAATACCTAGCTATGTTAGTCCTATTACCATACCTGATGTTTAGTGTATCCCAAACTTGTCTTAATCCATCTGGATGTCCAATAAATTTTAACGCCATTGACTTGGGAGATCCTTCCAAGCACTCGATGAGGAATCTAAGTTTCTCTCCATTAGATAGCACAGAGTTCTGTATGTTATCTTTGTAATATTCATTAAAAGGTAACCATTTCATCTCATCTCCATTGAACTTGACGATCTCTCCCACCTTTACCGCTTGCCGGGCTTCGGTTCTAGCCATTTGACGCGTAAAACTTTCTTGGGCCATCGTGTTATTTAATATCGAGTTATCGGTATATAAATTTCTCGGATTATGATCCGGTCTATAGGGAATATCATTATCAACAGGTTTATAATTACCCTTAATAGGGTTCACTATAGGAGTTTCTACTTCGCTAGCAGTATAGATGCGTGTAGGCTCCACACCTTGCGCATGAGATACTTCAGACCTAACAGGTTGACACATTGTTACAAGGGGTGGTGGTATACCCTTTTGTAAATTTACTAATTTATCACGTTCTAGCGCGATATTTTGCTGCACTTCTTGCAACTCTAGTCTACTTTCCCTTACTGTGCCCTTGAATTGCTGAACAGTCTCCTGCATCTGCCCGAGCAGGAGATCCATCCCCCGCCGTCTCTCGTCCACCCATTCGACCGCAGAAGCGGGAGTCGCCAACGTTGTAGCGAGCGGACGAGGGACAACGGGCGACAAATCAGGAATATTTTGCTCGGGGTCCAGGACCTGAACTGTCTCCTGGGCAGTTCTACGGGGCACAGGTAGCTTAGTGCTATGCAGAGGGAATTTAGAGGTAGTTTCAGGGAGCACAGGTGTGTCTATCACCGAAGGGGTGATTTCAAGAACAGGCCTAATTATTTCAGGCTCATCTACTATAGTAGGGAGTCTTTCTATTTTAATTATTTGGTCTGTGGGCTCTGTACTACCTAAGTTGGTGTTATTTAGTTGCCTTCTAACAGCTGGAGGCAAATCAGGCAATTTCTGACGGTGGAATGTTCTTTTACGTCTACTTAGACGAGATCTATTTCCCTTGCCTTCAGTATCGGTGGTATCGCCTTCCTCAGATGATGTATATCCCTGTCTTTTGGGAGTAGATCGATTCATCATCTGCATATTACTAGCTGCTAACTGTTTATTTATGCAGTCTTGATTCTCCTGAATGTTTTCCAATTCTAATTGGGTGGTTTCGTCAGCCGCTTTCCTTTCTGCTTCTGCCACTTTTGCCTCTGCCGCTGCCTCTGCCGCTGCCTCTGCCGCTTTTGCCTCTGCCGCTGCCTCTGCCGCTTTTGCCTCTGCCGCTGCCTCTGCCGCTTTTGCCTTGGCCGCTGCCTCTGCCGCTTTTGCCTTGGCCGCTGCCTCTGCCGCTTTTGCCTTGGCCGCTGCCTCTGCCGCTTTTGCCTTGGCCGCTGCCGCCTTTCTTTCTGCTTCTGCAGCTACCACTGCTGCTTTCTTTCTGTCTTCTATACGTTTTTTCTTTACTTGTTCTTCTTGGACTCGTGTGATGCGGAGTTGTTCATCAAATTTAGCCTGATTCGCAGCCCTCATTTCCACATCGATGGCATCCAACACAAGCTTGGTTCCTTCACTATTAGGGCTAAGTCCCTCTAACCTTCTCCTCAACTCGTCATCACCTAAAAAACGTTGATAGTCTGACAGATAGATGTCAATGGCATCCCTCTTATGCGGTTTCTCTGCCGTCGCTTCACTTTCCACTTGGGAAAAAGTAGCGTCTGTTGATTCTCCATGGGTTGAGCGCTCCTCCAGCTGAGCTTTCCACTGAGCTGTTCCTTGAACCTGGAGACTTACCCTTTGAAACCAAGTCTTTACGGCAACTTGCAACGACGTGTCTTGCCTTCGTTTAGAAGCCTCTTCAAAGGCCGATAATATTAGCCTGATTCGTAGAATTCTTTCTCTCACTTGATAAAGCAGTTGTCCCTGCTCTTGAGGTCCTTGTGGTTGTTGAAACAGTTGTCCTTTTACTCGCTCCATAGAGCTGAAGAATCCCTGTGCGTATCCGGCTGCGGACCTCTTCCACACAGCGGGATCGATGGTTTCCTTGGCTACTCCCATCCGGTGTATGTCTTCCCAGGCAGCTTCTGATAAATCAAACGGGAGTCCGGGTCCGGGGAAGTTCCATTGCGACTCGACCATGGACTTCAGTTCTTCCCTTGTGTATCCAGCATAACTATCTCTAGTTGAACGCTGGCTTCTCGCCCAATCGATCTGGTGTTCTTCCACAGCGATCAATAACCTAGTGAGTACGGCTGCAGGAAGGATGAGAAGGGGATCCGAATAAACCGCATCCATCATCTTTGCTCCGCGTTCTGGTGTCAGTTCTACAGTATCCTCACTACTGGAGCTGTTGGGCCGTTGAGAAGTAAGTTCTTGGCTCGCGGGTTGTTGCTGTTCCGCTGCTTCTTGGTCCCGCTTGACCTGAGCTCGAGTGCCTATGATAGACCTACGATGTTGGACCAGCCTAGGTTCTTTTATTACTACTGGAGGGATGACCTTCCTCACAGTGGGAGGTGAACTGAACTTACGACTAGACGGTTCTACGCCTCTATCTGAGTCGCAGATAGTTACATCTAATAAACTGTCTGACAGGTTCTGCTTAGTATCAGACATGCTTATGTGTACAGTTGAATGTCTACTGCTGTATTACAGTCTGAGCAAGTCCCATAACTCAGTATTAACTGCTAGCCTAGTAATTAATTACCGGTACTGCTACTCAGTGTAGCGTGATATATATAATATATTAGAATACCGGTATGCTTATAGTATATATAACTATATAAGTATTATTACAGACTAGGTTTATCACAGAATACCGGTATAATTTTAGCACAAATATATATAAATATATAATAGGCCTATCGGGAATACCGGTATACAGCTTACAGTCTGTAGTATATATAATTCTGGAATAGAATTAATTACAAGTACCGGTATAATTTCAGCCTAGATTTATAGAAATAAAGATAATAGGCCTATCGTAAATACCGGTATATCAATTATTTTAAATAATTGAATTTCTGAATTTTAGGGTTACTTTGTTACTTTACTTACTTTATTACCGTTATTTGAGCAGTAATCCAACTGATATTGAGACCTAATGGTTGTATGGTAGGCCTACTATTTATAAATCGTTAGATTTGATTTATAATATATATATACCCGTTTTAATGGGTTTTGTCAATGTTTGAAATAAATGTTATTATTTCTGGGGGTAATCACTACACAAAGCGGTACGCTTTCAGTGAAGTGTTACTTATAGGACACTAAAACAAATAATACTAATTTACCTAAGTTACTTAATACTACAAATTACGTACAATTCGGGTGAGATTACAATCTCTAAATAAACACAAAAATTTACAAAAACATAAAATACGAATTTTCAGGGTAATTTTACAAGAAGTCTACAAACCAGCCTAACAAAGGGTTAGAAATCTGGTTATTACAACGGACAGGGTACTACGGTATTTGAAAATAATAAGTAGTAGTAAATACACTGCGTTGTCCAGATAGGAAAATACCACCTTCTGACGACCTATAGCCGTATCGCTATAGGTACTACGTTATGTATCACGGAGTGTTCCTACCTAGAAGTTAATAGAGCTAATCGAACGTGCCTATCAACCACTTTACAACACAAATATAATGCCTACACTAATTACTTTCGGAAAGCACTGTACACTAAACCCTAAATTAGGTACGAGTACTTGTACAACATATAATCAGTAGTTAAATATACTTGAACAGCTAAAAGAACCACGGCATCTGCTGGAGTGACCGGTGCACAAAATCACCAGTCTTTACCTACGCCAAGCAGCCCGTGTAGTACCGGGGTTAATTTAACTATAGCGGTATGTATAACAAACACAATTACTGTAGGAACAAACTTGGGGAATGAATGTTGCGGATAATCGCATAAACTCTGAATAATAAATATTACGCTACGCGTACAAACTACTCAAACAAAATGCAGACCAAACACTGACAGACTACTATCAAGCCTAAATAAATTACAGGACATGCAGACTCCGAAATGATTAGGTAGTATGCGTTCTAACCCAGTAGTACGACTTATTCTTTAGTTGGGGGTTTACCTTACAGCATTCGCTGCCCCTACTTCCTAACCATTCTTTATCGGACAAGTGATCTACACATGCTGCAATCCGTTCAGACCTAATAACAGCCAGACAACTGTCCAGCCTACAAATTATCTAAATAAATATTGTACGCTACCCGTACAGACTTACACAAACAAAGTACAGACTAAACGATGGCAGACTACTCTCAAGCCTAAATAAACTACAGGACATGCAGACTCCGAAATGATTAGGTAGTATGCGTTCTAACCCAGTAGTACGACTTATTCTTTAGTTGGGGGTTTACCTTACAGCATTCGCTGCCCCTACTTCCTAACCGTTCTTTATCGGACAGGTGATCTACACACACTGCAATCCGTTCGGACTTAACAGCAATCAGACAACAGCTCAGCCTACAAATTGTCTGTACAATCTGAGCAGGCTTACACGCCTTCTGCTCAATACTGGCCTACAAATAAATAAAACTTGACAGAAACAAGTAAACTATACAAAAGAATGAGGGGTGATCAATCCCTATTCCCCTGGCAGCCTACAGTATACAATAATCAAATCGAATAATACTAATGTACTTATACTGGAAGTACCGGTTAGGACAGTTGGGCCTACGGACCTACAGAAGTACCGGTTCTGGCAGTTGGACCTACGGGCCTACAGCAGTACCGGTTCTGGCAGTTGGGCCTACTGACCTACAGATGTACCGTTCAGGTTTACCGGTTGACCGGTACTTTCAACTTTATTGCTTACTGCAATAAAGAAGCGATATCCGTTATTGTTCGCGCTTTCAGACCTTTGGCAGTTTAACCCGCTAAATTATGATGTCTTCTAGATAATAAATCACCTTTAGCCTATGACAAGTATTTAATTCACTACACTAGTCGAAACCAATCTGTGCGCGATCATTCACCCGCTGGATATACCCGGGAGATTGGGTTCGACGGCTTAATTTTATTGCTATGTAAGCCTAATGTATTATTCGACTGATGGTATTATATAATCTCTGACAATATTATTCACCTTCGGGAAATATTAACAGTTTCTTTAGGACGTGGCGCTCTATCTATACAAACAGAGTTATGACTTAAACTACTCACAACGATATGGCTTAGTTATAATTCACATATATGGCGCATTCTTTAGGAAATGCTTCGTTATCAGTCTCACTCATACACAATGCTGCACAATACTGCACACTGATCTGCCGATCTTCACTGATTTTAGTCACATATAAAAGGAACACGGACCGAATCATGTAGGGTCTATCAAATAACATTAGATTCACTTCAAACCACTTTAACATATGTCACAATTGTTATATGTAACCCTTCTCTCTTACCTTCGGTATATCAAGAATATTGGGTTTCGGGGTTATTTCTCATTATTCCAAATATAATAATTCATCAACCATATTATGAAGAACCGACAGTAAATAGCAGTATAACAATATAAAAGTATGCACAGGTTGTTTGATTAGGTATGGTGTGTTATGTTATGATAAATGCAGATAACGGATATATGTCCTTATAATTAAGCCAACTAGTGTAAGGCTAAAGCCGTTCTTCCTGGCTTAGAATCACCAACAACACTAAAAACTGATAAGAATAACTATAAGAATACCAGCTACCCTTATTCTACAAAGATCTCACCCACCACAGAGAATGAGCATACAGATAGGAAATTCAGTTCAGTAGATCTGTGATAGGTCAAAATCAAAACCAACTCAAATCCTATTGGCAGATACAGAAAGCAGGGCTATGGGGCAACGTGGCAATATCAGCCGTTAGCCGTCGTCATGGTAGCGACACTGTTTTCAAGAGTATCGAGCTTTTTACGTCACGAAATTGCAGATTATGTCCTCTAAAGTACAAATACAGAAGAAATGGCTTTTATGTCCTCCAAAACACCAGTACAGCAAGGACACGGCCTTTTTATGCCTGGTAAACCAACCACAGAGTACTTTACGGGGATAATAACCGGCTAATTACGCAAAAGCTTTTACATAATGTTAAAACCATTCCGCGCAAAACTACCGTACCTGTATGGTGTCTGGTTGGTTAATAGTGACTGACATGAAGGAAGCACAATACCGAGCTAAAATTATATTTACAGGGGTTTTCGGGGTTGCTGATTGCATTTCTGATGTCAGTTTTAATATGTGGTGGAATCTAGTCTGTCCGTCGGTCGGTTGGTTGTCTGTCTGTCTGTCTTACATTCTGACAGACAGATTGACAGACAGATTCCACGCACAGAATTACTAAAATTACTTTATTTTTCACTTATTCATTCATACATACAATACGGTATATCATGGGGCAATACTCACAACTAATATATACAACCAATTCGAGTCAAAACAAACAAAATTGTAAGAGCCATCACTTTTAGCCATTATCAGTCACATTCAAATCCAATATATAAACAAATAAACATACTACCGTTAAAAATATTTACAAACTTGAAGTAGCAAAATTAATGTGGGACATAAATAACAATAAATAACAACCTTTTAATCACATCTTTATTTCAAGAAAAAATAAAAATACATAAATATAATACTAGATCAGTAGCGTCCTTAAATTTCTTTCTCCCTCGAACTCGGTTACAATCAACAGAAAAATACAGTTTGACTTAAAATATAATAAATCCATGAAATCTTTAGTAATTTTTCCATTAAAATGAGCACATCTGCAGCACCCCTCCGGGATTTATTGTGTACCTGTAATACTTTCATGTGGACCCCCAACCACATTCCGTGAAGGTGAAAAATGCATTGGTGCAACCACAACAATAGAACTGGAATGCTGCGCGATCCGATATGCAATCCAGAAATATCGCATATACTTATTGGGCCTTCCTTTATTTACAGTTGTGACAGTTCACAGACCTTTAGTCACACTATTTAATAACTACTCAGTCGATCAGAATGAAAACAGCGGATCAAACGTGATATGCAACCCTGTTACCAATTCAAAGTCAAATGGCAAAAAGGGAAATCCATCATTGGCTGTAACTTTAATATCGCTGCTATGTGTGTTAAATTCGATGACATAACACCTCGAATTAACGATTACATACTCGAGGAACTGGGTGTAGCAAGCAGCACAGGATGCTTCAAACTACAAGAAACTTATCGAATTAATCCAAAATTATTTTCAGTATATCCTCCGTTTTAGAAAAAGTTCAAATTGATTCGAGGTGAACTTTCATTAACCGATGGTCTAATCCTTTACTGGAATAGGGTTATTGTCCCACAAACCCAACAGCCTGTAAAAGCTTTTGCGTCATTAACCGGTTATTTTCCCTTAAAGTACTCTGTAGTTGGTTTGCCAGGCATATAAAGGCCGTGTCCTTGCTGTACTGGTGTTTTAGAGGACATAAAAGTCATTTCTTCTGTATTTGAACTGTATTTGTACTTTAGAGGACATAATCTGCAATTTCATGACGTAAAAAGCTCGATACTCTTGAAAACAGTGTCGCTACCATGACGACGGCTAACGGCTGATATTGCCACGTTGCAGCTTTCTGTATCTGCCAATAGAATTTGAGTTAGCTTTGATTTTGACCTATCACAGAGCTACTGAACTGAAATTTTCCTATCTCACTGCTCTTTCTCTGTGTTGAACGGGAGCTTCGTGGAATAAGGGTAGTTGGTATCCTCGTATAGAGCAGTAGTCACGAGTTTTTCAAAGCCACGAAAGAACGGCTTTGTAGTGTTTTGTGCTTTCTGCTTTTTAGCTCAACACTAGTAGGTTTAATTATAAGGACATATATCCTTTAACTCCTTGAATATCTCACTGCTCGCTAAATATCTCTCATGGAATCACTGCAATTTCGTAATACTGCTGAACACACGGCTTTTAATAACTGCTGAAACTGCTAAAATTTACCTGCTCAATCAATACTGTATACTGCTATTTGTTGTCGGTTATTCATTATATTTGTTGATGAATTATTATATTGGAATAACGAGAAATAACCCCGAAAACCCAATATTCTTGATATACCGAAGGTAAGAGAGAAAGGTTACCAATAACGATTGTGACTTATGTTAAAGTGGTTTGAAGTGAATCTAATGTTATTTGATAGACCCTACATGAGTCAGTCTGTGTTCCTTTTATATGTGACTAAAATCAGTGAAGATTGGCAGATTAGTGTGCAGTATTGTGCAGCATTGTGTATGAGTGAGTCTGTTAAAGAAGCAATTCCTAAAGAATGCGCCATATATGTGAATTATAATTAAGCCATATCGTTGTGAGTAGTTTAAGTCATAACTCTGTTTATATAGATAAAGCGCCACGTCCTAAAGGAACTGTTAATATTCCCGAAGGTGAATAATATTGTCAGAGATTATATAATACTGTCAGTCGAATAATACATTAGGCTTACATAGCAATAAAATTAAACCGTCGAACCCAATCTCCCGGGAATATCCAGCGGGTGAATGATCGCGCACAGATTGGTTTCGACTAGTGTAGTGAATCAAATACTTGTCATAGGCTAAAAAGCGATTTAATATCTAGAAGACATCTTAATTTGGCGGATTAAACTGCCAAAGGTCTGAAAGCGCGAACATTAAAGGATATAGCTTCTTTATTGCAGTAAGCAATAAAGTTGAAAGTACCGGTCAACCGGTAAACCTGAACCGGTACATCTGTAGGTCAGTAGGCCCAACTGCCAGAACCGGTACTGCCGTAGGTCCGTAGGTCCAACTGCCAGAACCGGTACTTCTGTAGGTCCGTAGGCCTAACTGTCCTAACCGGTACTTCCCGTATAAGTACATTAGTATTATTCGATTTGATTGTTGTATACCGGTAGGTCTTAATACTTAATCAGGGAACGGCCGCCCTGGTTTTTTATTGAGATTTTACTTATTTCTGTCAAGTTTTATTTGTTTGTAGGCCAGTATTGAACAGAAGACGTGTAAGCCTGATCAGATTGTACAGACAATTTGTAGGCTGAGCTGTTGTCTGATTGCTGTTAAGTCTGAACGGATTGCAGTGTGTGTAGATCACCTGTCCGATTAAGTACGGTTAGGAAGTAGGGGCAGCGAATGCTGTAAGGTAAACCCCCAACTAAAGAATAAGTCGTACTACTGGGTTAGAACGCATACTCCCTAATCATTTCGGAGTCTGCATGTCCTGTAGTTTATTTAGGCTTGAGAGTAGTCTGCCATCGTTTAGTCTGTACTTTGTTTGTGTAAGTCTGTACGGGTAGCGTATAATTTTATTTAGATAATTTGTAGGCTGGATAGTTGTCTGGCTGTTATTAGGCCTGAGCGGATTGCAGCGTGTGTAGATCACTTGTCCGATAAAGAACGGTTAGGAAGTAGGGGCAGCGAATGCTGTAAGGTAAACCCCCAATTAAAGAATAAGTCGTACTACTGGGTTAGAACGCATACTACCTAATTATTTCGGAGTCTGCATATACCGTAGTTTGTTTAGGCTTGATAGTAGTCTGTCAGTGTTCGGTCTGCATTTTGTTTGAGTGGTTTGTACGCGTAGCGTAATATTTATTATTCAGAGTTTATGCGATTATCCGCAACATTCATTCCCCAAGTTTGTTCCTACAATAATTGTGTTTGTTATACATACCGCTATAGTTAAATTAACCCCGGTACTACACGGGCTGCTTGGCGTAGGTAAAGACTGGTGATTTTGTGCATCGGTCACTCCAGCAGATGCCGTGGTTCTTTTAGCTGTTCAAGTATATTTAACTACTGATTATCTGTTGTACAAGTACTCGTACCTAATTTAGGGTTTAGTGTACAGTGCTTTCCGAAAGTAATTAGTGTAGGCATTATATTTGTGTTGTAAAGTGGTTAATAGGCACGTTCGATTAGCTCTATTAACTTCTAGGTAGGAACACTCCGTGATACATAACGTAGAACCTATAGCGATACGGCTATAGGTCGTCAGGCGGTGGTATTTTCCTATCTGGACAACGCAGTGTATTTACTACTACGTATTATTTTCAAATAACCGCAGTACCCTGTCCGTTGTAATAACCAGTTTTCTAACCCTTTGTTAGGCTGGTTTGTAGACTTCTTGTAAAATTACCCTAAAAATTCGTATTTTGTGTTTTTGTAAATTTTTGTGTTTATTTAGAGATTGTAATCTCAACCCGAATCGTACGTAATTTGTAGTATTAAGTAACTTAGGTAAATTAGAATCATTTGTTTTAGTGTCCTGTACGTAACACTTCACTGAAAGCGTACCGCTTTGTGTAGTGATTACCCCAGAAATAATAACATTTATTTCAAACATTGACAAAACCCATTAAAACGGGTATATATATATTATAAATCAAATCTAACGATTTATAAATAGTAGGCCTACCATACAACCATTAGGTCTCAATATCAGTTGGACTACTGCTCAAATAACGGTAATAAAGTAAGTAAAGTAACAAAGTAACCCTAAAATTCAGAAATTCAATTATTTAAAATAATTGATATACCGGTATTTACGATAGGCCTATTATCTTTATTTCTATAAATTTAGGCTGAAATTATACCGGTACTTGTAATTAATTCTAGTCTAGAATTATATATACTACAAACTGTAAGCTGTATACCGGTATTCCCGATAGGCCTATTATATATTTATATATATTTGTGCTAAAATTATACCGGTATTCTGTGATAAACCTAGTCTGTAATAATACTTATATAGTTATATATACCATAAGCATACCGGTGTTCTAATATATTATATATCACGCTACACTGAGTAGCAGTACCGGTAATTAATTACTAGGCTAGCAGTTAATACTGAGTTACTAGACTTGCTCAGACTGTAATACAGCAGTAGACATTCAACGGTATACATAGTCATGTCTGATACTAAGCAGAACCTGTCAGACAGTTTATTAGATGTAACTATCTGCGACTCAGATAGAGACGTACAACCGTCTGGTCGTAAGTTCAGTTCACCTCCCACTGTGAGGAAAGTCATCCCTCCAGTAGTAATAAAAGAACCTAGGCTGGTCCAACATCGTAGGTCTATCATAGGCACTCGAGCTCAGGTCAAACGGGACCAAGAAGCAGCGGAACAGCAACAACCCGCTAGTCAAGAACTTATTCCTCAGCGGCCCAGCAGCTCCAGTAGTGAGGATACTGTAGAGCTGACACCCGAGCGCGGAGCAGAGATGACGGATGCGGTTTATACGGATCCCCTTCTCATCCTTCCTGCAGCCGTACTCACTAGGTTATTGATCGCGGTGGAAGAACACCAGATCGATTGGGCGAGAAGTCAA
>JAUCBJ010008360.1:0-31497 GCA_032718475.1 Nemertoderma westbladi | reverse complement strand
ATGTACAGTATTTCCTGTGTTGTATACAAACAATAAGATAAGTACAGTTCCTTTTATATCAATAAACTTTTCTACGACTTAAATGTTCCCAAGAGCTCCGTCTTCTTCTTCTTGTATTGCTTGTTGACACAGAAGGTGATGCAATTGAGTCCGTTTCAGTTTCTGTAGAAGTTTGAGGATTAGCCAGTTCTTGGAATTCATACCATCTTGTATCGCAGCAATACTCGCTTAAGAAGTGTGGACTACATAGCTCGCGATGGCAACAATCCTGCAAGGGAAAGTAATATAATAGATTATAGATCTTATAGATTATAGTTTATTTGGTAACATTTAATTAAATTTAATAATGCGAATGAATCGATTAAAAAATAGTGGAAAATGTTAAGATACCGGTTGCCTACAAAGTAAAAACTGAACAACTAACAGCCGAAAACATCAACAAGGTTGAGAAAGCTAAAGAAGACCGACCTCAAAGTGGCTTACATCACCAATCATAAGAAGTAACAACCAACTGCTCACATAGAGCAACAGTTAAAATTTGTTGGTGGGGAAAGCCGCCAAATTTGACTAAAAGCTTCGGCGTACCACCAAACTATCGTGGGATGAGATACTTTGTTTCTGCCAAAATTTACAACTTAATGATTCGATACAGAATTAGAACTCATGTAGAGAAACTAGTGCGTAAGAGAAAAAATGGAATTCGACTTAATTGATCAACAATAGCTCAGGTTCTAGCGCTACGGTGTCTGGTTGAAGGAATTAATTATTTCTGACATTTGTGCACCTTATTAGTACCGGTCTATAAAATGTTATACAAACTCCCGGGGGAGGAGGGGGGTGCATATTGACAACCCCCCCCCCCCCCCCCTTCTAAAATCTACAAATTTTAACGAAAACGCCTGATTTTTTTTTTTTTACTTGTCCGAATGAGAACGAAAACAAAAATTTCGAAAAAATTTACTGGGGTGGTTATTTTGAGGCACCAAAATTCGCAATTTTCACCTAATCTTTTTTCAATGCAGGTTTTCTGTGGCGCTAAATCCATTGGAAAATATTAAAAAATGAACTGATTACTATAAATTTCAGTCACAGTTTCAGTCCACTGCGTAGGCAAAAAAATGAAAAAACAAGTACCGGTAACCAGCACTTTCATTTTGAACACAAAAATTAAAATTGACTTATACAATTCTATAAAATTCACATTTTCAGGTGTACTCAGGCTGATTCTAATGAAATACAATTCTAATTTTGCAGATCATTGCTACTCGTGTTTTTCGGCGTAATATGGCAAATTTTGATGCCTGCACCCCATCACTAAAAAGTACAAGTTTGAGATGTCCAGTGCTGTTTTTTACGCAAGAAACAAGATGATGCTATAAATTTTCTAATTTTCAAAAATGCACACAAATTGCACAAAAAGTTTCACTCAGCGCCGAATAATACAAGTTTAAGAACTGTTATGCAATTTTTTCTTATTCCATTGAATTCAGAAATCTTACAAACCCATATATCACGCTAGAAACAAGGTGACACAATCTATTGATATATTTGATGGGTTTCAAAATTTGGTGCTAGCACCAAATTTTGCACCCACTTCTGATAAATACTAGTTTAAGATAATACTTACGCTGTATTTCTGCTTCATTCCATTGAATTCAGAACACCCATAAACCATTAAAATGCGAGAAAAATAAGTTATCACAATGAATTGAACTATTGAAAGGATTTTAAAAATTTCGTGCTGGCACCAAATTCGCACACAGCACCGAAAAATACAAGTTTGATAATATTGCGCAAAAAACAGTTTCAAACAATCAATTTACAAAACTGACATATTTTGAAATCCAAAAGTTGGCATTCGCCGAAAAAATAAATTTGAAATTTCTAGCTTATTTTATATGAATTCCATCTAATCCAGCACCAACACCAAAAACCCGGCCCAAATCAAACAAATATAGAGATGTAACTATATTTATTACCCTTGGGCAGGAACACTCTCGGGCTTCGCCCTCGGGTTATTTCCTGCCCGCGGGTTAAATAACCGGGAAAATAACTCAATAATAGGGTAATAAGTGTGTTATTCCCCATTATCTTCACTCACCTACGAGTAATTTATTTCTTAAGGCTTCAAACATTTCTAAAAGGGTTTTGTTTGGGGGGAGTTGATTAAAAATGGGGCGTGGTATTTTTTGGGGGAAATAACTATGCATATATATTCTTATCACTATTCTTTTCCTATATTGATACGATTTAATTCAACGACTATGACTTATGGTAGACATTATTTCAGTAATCTTATTTTATGTCTATTATTTCAGTAATCTTATTTTATGTCTATTATTTCAGTCATTTTTAATGCTTTCATATGTGGCCTTTCTGCGCAGTAGAGCAATCAATACATTTATTAAATTATGTATTTATATAGTAGGTAATAGCGTAAATTTTATAGCTCTATTTCTCAGATTTATTTCCCAGCTACAGATAAGGGGACTTTCGACGCAATAAAAAGCGGGTGTAACAAGGGCGCATTTTTTCTTGCAATGACCAAATGAGTACCGGTACTGGCTTTTCCTCTGTGGAGTATGCAGTAGTTCGAGGGGGCCCGCACTGGAAATAGGTCGCCCGACTTTGCACGTAATCCCAGGCCTAACGGCCGAATAAACATTTTACTTTTTTTACCTTTATACCGCTCCAGGGTAAAATCGACGCAATTAACAGCTGATTACGCCTAAAAAATACAACTGTAACCTGTTCTATTGTCTTTAACTTATTGTTTTGGTTAGAATAGAGTGCAATTGTAAAAGCTAATTTCCCTTAATTTTTAATTTAACATTAAGACGAAATATAAATTCGCCGAGATGGGATTTGCGTCCAACAACCCGTCTCCTTAGCGATCGATCTTTCTTGAATAACGTACTTTTGTTATAACAGTTTTGCAGATTTGGGGACTGACTCTTGACGTAGAAAATATTAAAACTAAGGTAACAGTTCCGTATCCGCATAGCACTACATTTTTATACCATAAATCATGGTTACCATGGCAACATTGTAGAGTTCTAGAACAAAATATAAATATTATACACTATTCTAGAACTTAATAAAATTAATAATATAACGTTCTAGTACATATAGCTAGTTATTTTTCAATTTTTAATTAGCTTGTAATTTTAAAAAAATATAAAAATTGTTTTATTAATGTTTGGGGCTTTGGTAATTTTCAATATTAATTTAAATGTTGGCCTATTCAGAAATTTATTTAAAAATTATTTTTTTGATTTACTAGGTATTTTAATTAAAAAAAACTAGCTACCGGTATATGTTAGAAATATAACAATTTTCAATATTCATTTAAATGTATTCAGAAATTCATTTATATACTTTTTTTAATTTACTAGCTATTTTAAAATTAAAAATAAACTAGCTATATGTTCTAGAACGTAATATTATTTTATTTTATTTATGGTTTAGAATAGTATATAATTATTTTCATTTGTTCTACAACTCTTCAACGTTGCCATGTAACAATGAAATATGTTTCAAAAATGTAGTGCTATACGGAACTCTAGTCAAAACGGTATTCCTTCTAGAATAATATTTTTTAAAAGGAACTACTGCATTATAAATTGAAATTATAGATAAAAATTAACAAGTGCTACGATAAAATTTTTTTACGGGAAAGTAGGAGAACGGAACCAGTGTCGAAAATAATAGCTATGCTTACCTAAAACATAGCTACCGTAAAATTCAGTTGCTTGAATATCAAAGGGACATTTGATCATTGAAGGAATTGCAACAAATGTGAATTTCTAGAACTCTGCTCCCTCATTTTATCAGGTCTCAATCTTTAAAATCAGTTCCAGATTTAATATACCTCTTCCACATATGCATATGCAAGCGCCTCTGTACATTACTGTCGCTGCCTTAAGTTATAATCAAAGTGGTTGTGAATTGTAACCATGGTAGCTAGTGGATGGAACCTATTAATATGCGAATATTTTATATTTTATTATTATATTCTAATTGATAGGATGTAACTAAGCTACCAAAAGCGGGATGGGATTAATAACTGGTTATATTTTCCCTAGGGCGAATTCGGATATTTTTTTACATAGCCCACCATTGTATTGTTATTTTAAACAGTTTTTAATGGGGAATAACAAATCATATTTCATGAAATCGAACTTTTAAATAACGTCTCAAAAAATATGGTGCTATAACTCGAAAACTTCCCAAAATTTTAAATACTGTTTTTACAATTAGGAAGGGAATAGATTTTAAAGAAAAGGCATAAAATTTCAGATTCTCAACTGCGTTTGTTTCAGAGTTATAACAAAAAACCACGGGGGGGGGGGTCATGTTGACCCCACGGGTTAAATAGGGTTAACTCCATCCATAGAGGTAAAATGCTGGAAATCCTAAGGGGTTCCTAACCTATTGGGTTATGTAAGAGGACAGCCACAACTATTTAATATCTTGGGTTTACACCATGTCATATACAGTCACATACACCTACCTTGTAGATGACCAACTAACAATATAATAATATGTTCACAGTAAATTATAAAAAAGGCAATTTTTCAAGCACTCAGGCTCACCCTCCTAGAAAATTCCAAGCAAGAGTTTGTGTTGCATTCTGAGGGAAGGAGCTATCAGCTGGTTATTTGCCTATGGTCAGAGAGAGATCCCACTCTGTAACATGACGATTGCTCAAATCCATTCAGCTGAATGGCACAGTAGAGTAAAGTAAAGTAAATTCCCTCAACAACGTTCTGAAGGGGAGTCTGACAGAGAGTAATCTTAGCCGCTAAATGGTATTCACTTATAAAATATTTTGAATGCCAGTGTATAACCTGATACAGATAATAAGCAGTGATTTTTATATTTCAAACTGTAATGTTAGTTAGCCTTATGGAGAATCATTATGAGGCTGAGTAAACATTCAGCCTTACAGTAAAAGCATACAGCCTCCACAGTATTAATGTTGGTCCAATTCTTACTTACGATCTTATATAATTATCTCGATAATTAATTAATTAATTAACGCGTAACTTTCCTATTCCATCGCCGATACACATATAAACCACCATACAAAGTCTCGTAACGATTCACCGGAGCGTTTAGGCGGGGATAGAGCAACGACAAACATACATACATATCCCCCTACTTTCTAATGTGCTAGCTGATGCGGAATTTTACTAAACGTTGAAAGGGCTGTGCAGGGGTTTGGATTATTGGATTGCATAAAAAAGTTACCAAAACAGAATTCATGACTGTTAATGTTAATGGAAGCCTGACCATCATCGATGATAATCATCTCAAAAACGATGAAGGGACTTTCTGTACCTTGGTTAATGGATATAATATGTGCAGAAAAGCAAAGGCTTGGGTAGTTCTATCAAAAATGGATACCATCTGTAAATCAGACCTCTCCAGGCACCTGAAGACCAATAGTACCGAAATCACTTGAACAGCGAATTGATGATTGTTACACAGACTACTAATGGCAGCCCTAACCATCAGCTGGAGACAACACATGACAACGCCGAGCTTTATGGTACAATATCACCTGTATCAACCACCCTCCGTGAACGCAGATTAAGATTCAGTGGGCACTGCTGGAGAAGTAAAGATGAGGTCATACCAGATCTACTTTTCTGGCAAACAGCACATGGTAGGTATGCGTTGCCACGGACGACCGGCTATATAAAAACCAACTTGAAAGTGGTACTGGGTTATGGAGAAACAAAATTGCAACAATTATGTAGAATAGGGAAGCCTGAAAGGACCTAATTTCCACTGTCCGAGTTCGCCCGACCTATTAATAGTAAAATTGGATTATTGTAAATAATTCAATATCCAAATTTTTTATGTCCATAATAACACAATAGGCACCATCCAAACGGAAATGACATTTGAGAAGAATTAATCATTTAAATTTAATGAGAATGAACCTAACGCCTACTAGAGCACCACAAAGCAAGGCTAACGTTTTTCGTGGATATATTTATTTCAGCACTAAATAACTCCAACACTCTCGCATTGGCCTTGCAGTAAAATAATAATCTGTTTTGCTATACTGTAACTGAATACTGTTTTGCTCACTGTAATTGCTATATTTTATTATGAATGGAGATCCTTTTAGGTTCATTAAGCCAAGGAATCCCTGTTCGAGCACCATCTTGGATGATCTTCCACAGTATAAATTATTTATTAGCATTACAGGATAACTAACCCTTTCAAAGTTTGTTTCTTCGCTTCTCGTTACCCGTGTCGTCCTAAATAGTGTTGGCGCTTGCCTTCTAGTTCTTCTAGCGAAACAATTATTGCAAACAGCACTCATTATCGGTAAGATATTGCTTGTAAAATCGCCACAACTATAAACCTTACGAATTTCCTCTGTAACCGATTGATCTAGACTCCTGTACTGACTTCCCACGGTCTCAAACACCACTCCCACAATGATAAATAATAATATTAATAAGGTAATGCTTGATGGTGCCATATTTTTTATTTTACTAATTATTGTTACAATTGTGTAATGTATATTGAAATGTTTAGCCAGGACAGAAAATGCGGTTACCCGGTATAAATATCATAAGCTTATCTCCTTGTTTAAACATGAGGACGACATGATTTCTTGGAAAGGGGTTGCACTGTCCCTTATCTGTTTCCTCTGCGGCTTAACAAATTGCAGCATAGCATTGTGTAATATAATTAGGCCCTTGTGTCTCTGGTCTGGTTGAATGCCTTATTTAGAATCAGTGTTGCGCAAACAGTGATTCATCCATACCGGGGTAGCCCAACCAACCGCAATTATATGGTTTCCTTGATTAATCTCATTACATTTATTTGAATAAGCCAATGAACTTAAAACTATAATCTTATTATTGGTTTTACAACCGTGGCAATTATAGATTGGTATAATATTAGAAATTAAATAAATTGTAAAGTTCAAGTTCAACAGTTTATTTACATTATTAAAGAGAGAAATTTATTTTGTACACTGAAAAATAATGACAATGTAAATCTATAAGCTTACTAAGGGGTGTATGTAAACTAGTAGGTCTACTTTACAGTGGGAATGTTTTAATAGTTGATTGACATGGAGATATGACTAGTTTTATTAAAAAAATGAAACGAATGAGATGTATGATTAGTAGTCGAACTACTGTAGGTTGCATGCAACCGATCTTCAGGACTAATTTGAATACCATAACAAATTTAAATAAAACTAAAATTCAAACAAACGTTTGAATGGGTTTTATTACGTCAGATAAATAAAATAATTCAACTGTGTATTAGTAATAATAATACATATAATAAACAATTAAGTAACTTGAAACAATTGACCACAATCTGGGGGGAGGAGGGTCATGCAATAAAATAATGCATTAAAATAGTAGTGTGGAAGTGCAATAGTGATGTTTATATTAAATAATGCAGTCCCCATTCTGCCAGGATGGCCCTGATGCTGATAGCTGCGTGATCGGACAGTTGGGCAAACCACATTTGGGCCAAAAATTAACCACAACTAACCACATTTTGCCCACGTGTGTTCCTCATCTGGGCCAAATGTGACCCACATTTGGACCAAACACATTTCGGCCAACCACATTTGGGCCAACCACATATGGGCCAACCACATTTGGGCCAAATATAATCTTGTTACTTTGGGGACCGTTGTTTCAACCGTTTCTAATTATCATTCAACACAGACTACTGAATGTGTTTGGCCCAACTTTCCTATCCTATAGGCATTTTTTATGGTAGGGGCTCATTATAAATGAACATTTGTTGTCGAACAGATTTCGAACCTCTGGCTAAAGTGATGAAAGGCGAGAACCATGGAGGAATAATATTGCAGTGTTCCTTTCTCTTGTCTTGACGCACTCAAATTTCTCCCTGGTAAATACATCACAGGTAAATAACCTCTGATTACTAAGAAAAATTTTACCATAATGTGTATTATTGAGTTTTGTTTATTGTTTTGGTTATAATAACGTACCACTGTAACCTGAACCTTTCCCTTAGTTGATAATTGAAGATTTGAGGCGGGATATTAATTCGACTATATGGGATTTGCGCCACCCCTTCCTCCCCCTTTCTCAGAATGGGAGAATCTTTTAGGTTTTAGGCTTATGAAGACAGGAAATGTCTGTGGTTGAGCTATGTATAGGGTATATATATATACACACAACCATGGGTGATTCTACACAGTAAATTCTTCAACCCACGTTTACAATATAAGCTCAAGCAGTGTCTAATGTCTTAATCATAGTCAACAAATTATTTATCATACATGGCCACAATTCTATCAAATTTCTATTTCAGTCAAAGTGACTGAACAGTGAATAGGTCGAAAAACTAGGTGTCGAACGAATTCTGACATCTGACAGTAGGAATGATGTCCTTCCATGCTTCACGATTCTCCATAGTAGTCGCAATCTCGACACTCCCAAGTCCAGTATCCCTTTCAATTTGGTCTATACAGTATGCCATAGCCGGTCGTCCGCAGGGGCGCCCACATTGTACTCAGACAATTAGATTTGGTATGATGTACGAGCTCCTTGTCTTTACTTCTCCAGTAGTAGAAACTGAATCGCAGTCTGCATTCATAAAACTGATGGGGCTAGTAAGATATGCTGATGGTGACAGAGTTACTGTGCAGGTACAGCGTATTCTTGAAGAACAACCTCGAGTTAGCACTACTACTACTAAGTCGAGCGAACTCGGACAGTGGAAATGAGATCCTTCCAGGCTTCCCGATTCTCCATAGTTGTCGCAATTTCGTTTCTCCCAAGTTCAGTATCCCTTTCAAGTTGATCTATATATGTTATGGGTGGTCATCCACGACTACGCTTTCCATGAGTTGGTTGCCAGAAAACTAGATCTGGTATGACTTCATCTTTACTTGCCAGCAGTGCCCACTGAATCTTAATCTGCGTTCACGGAGGGTGGATGATACAGGTGGTATTGTACCATAAAGCTCGGCATTTGTCATGTGTTGTCTCCAGCTGATGTTTAGGGCTGCTCTTAGTAGTCTTGTATAGCAACCATCAATTCGTTGTTCAAGTGATTTAGTCAGTGTCCAGGTCTTACCCCCGTATAAAAATACACTTTCCACTGTGGCTCGAAAGAACTTAGTCTTAGGTGCCTGGGGAGATCTGATTTCCAGATGGTATCCATTTTTGATAGAGCTACCCAAGCCTTTGCTTTCCTAACTTCTATGTCCTATTTGCTACTCTCTATCCATGATCCTAGGTACTGGAATTACGAATCATCATCATCATCAGTCGTCAACTTTCCTTAGTTGATTATTATCAATGGTTGTCAAGTCAACATTAAAAGTCATGAATTCGGTCTTGGTAGCATTTATATACAATCCAACCTCCTCAGCAGCCCTCTCCACGTTATTTAGTAGAAGCTGTGCCTCTGCTAGCGTATTAGAGAGCAGGGCGATATCATCCACGAAGTCGGTGTCTGTGACTGTAGTTGCCGGATATTTACTACTTCTGCGTTCTTGAAGTGTGAATCCCAGGTCTTCACCCTTTGTGGCAATCCTCATTGCGTAATCCAGCACAATTACAAATAGTAATGGTGCTAATGTGTCACCTTGCAGTACGCCAGCCAGGATTGAGAAAAACTCAGTTTCACCATCTGGTCTCCATCACCATTCTTTGCTACTTGTTACGATTATTCCATCAATCAGTCTCCGCAGTGCAAGTATCTGAGCTATTGTTGACCTACTTGGTCGAAATCCGTTTTGGCTCTTATGCAGTAGTTTCTCTATGTGAGGCCTAATCCTATATAGAATCATTTTATTGTATATTTTGGCAGCTACCACAAGCAGACAGATCCCACGATAGTTTGTTGGTATACCGAGGTATCCTTTCTTGGGGAGAGGCTTTAGTTGACCTTTAGTCCAAAATTGGTGGAGGCTTTTCCCCTTTTAACATCCGGTTGCAAACATTCAATAATGGTCTGTTTAGCACTCCTGTTTTCCATACCTCCGCTGGAATTTCATCTAATCCACTCGCTTTATGATTGGACATGCTTTTAATGCTTCTTTGGAGTTCGGCAGGTGTGAAGTCCCCTGTCTCTATAGGTAGTGTCTTGTCATATATTTTCCTTGTAGGCCTGACCTAGATGTTTGGTGGCTGCCCAAGTAAGTTGCTGAAGTGATTTTTCCACTTCCCCACACGTTCTTCGGGACTATAGGCTTTAAGGCGCCCATTTGCGCAACTTTTCCGACCAGATACCTCATTCACAGTTTGCCACACATTGTTGCTGTATGTGAGCAGTTGTAATTGCTTCAATTTTATCCTGTATGTACTTTTCCTGGCTGATGTTGTAGGCCAATTTAAGATTATCCTTAGCTTTCTCAACCTTGTTAAAGTTTTCGGTTGTTGTTTGTTCGGTTTTTACTTTGTAGGCTATCTTAAGATCTTTCTCTCTTACAAGTAACCTCAGAGTTTTGCCATGGCACATACTGTTTTCGTTTGGGTTTCTGGGGGATATGCCTCTTAGCTGATTCCTTGTGGGCATTTATTATATTCTGGTATATTGAATCGGTGGACTGGTCTTCATCCATTGACTGAAGTGCTTCAAAGCGGTTTTGAACTTCTACTGTGTAAGCATCCTTTACTGCATTATCAGTTCTGAGTTTCTCCCAGTCATAGTTGATTTGCTTGCTTGTACTGGGTTTGCTGGCTCTCAAACTGAGTCTGATCTCTGCAGTCACAATTCTGTGGTCCGAACCGATTAGGTTGAACAAGCTGTATGCCTCGCAGTTGATCATGCTGTTTCTCCACTTTTTGTTTATAAGGATGTAATCCAGTTTTGCTTTGGTTCCATTAGGGTATTGAAAGGTCCATAGCTTCCACTTACTCTTTTTGAATGTGGTGTTTGTTGGTATCAATACACATTCTTCCATTAGGTCTAAAAGTAAGTGCCCATTTCTATTAGAACTGGTGTTATATGTGTAACCCTTGATGTCTTCTGGGCCAATTTGAGAATTCAGGTCACCAGCAATGACTTTAACATTGTGTTTCGGAATGTCCTTTATAAGTCCAGTCAGATCTTCATAACACTTGACTGCTTGTTCTGGTTTTGAGGCATTGGTTGGACTGTAGCAACATATTACTGTTGTCTTGGGATTCCCCCTCAAATGTTGCTATCATAACCCTGGAATTTATAGATTCGATGTTGTTTAGGGTCTTAAGTGCAAATGGACTTGGTGGAATTCCTACTCCTCCAATAGATGCATTGGCCGAGTTTCTTACTGCTGAGCTTGTTACTAACGTCCATCCATTTCCAATGTCATTGTACTTCATGGCAGTGTCTTCATGACAAATCCGATGTTCTTGGATGCAGATGATGTCGATGTTATATTCCATTGCTAGAGCGACCATGTCACCCTGTTTGTAAAGTTTTATTTAGTTTCTAGTCTTTTTCTATTACTTTCTCTATTTCTAGTCGAGTTAGCAACTGGTATACAATCGCATCTACCTAGTTTTGTATGAGGAAAATGCTGCGTAAAAGCAACAATGTACATGATGCACCACTTCTTTAATGTTTCGCCGAATGATGAGTTGGTTCTGTTGTCAATGCAAGAGGTGAAGAAGATAGTTAGTGGTGACGAACTGAATGTTTGTTCAGAGGAGGAGCTGGGTTCAGAGAAATCTATAATGGATTTAGCACAAGTGCCATTAACGTCATAAAATGTCTGTCCGGTGGGATCGGGATCGGGCCGGTATCGAATTGAGGACCAAAATATATCTGATAATATTTCCAGACGCGGAACGCCATATCATTGTATCGCATGGTCGAGGCACTACAGTAGAGAATGTCAAAGCAAATCATGGCATCTCTTGACAGCCATAGCATGCCACATGTTGAATGCATACAGCGCATGATGGCATAGTGGAACACATTATAACACAGCGAGTAGTATGGCATTGCATAGCATGGCGTGGCATAACACCGCATTAACACCGCGGATTTGAATTGAATCACATACCTTATTTGGATTGTGTAATACGGTATGGCCTAGCCTGGGTGAAGTGAAACGGCAGAGCATGGCCTCGCATGGAATTTGGCCAATGTGAATTATACCAATGTATTATATACAATGAGAATACCAGGTTTTCACTAAAACGCGTGCAGTTTACAGTTACAGAAGGTCTGTAACTAACCTTAACAATGACCTAATCAGTGTAGATGTACAGGTAATAAAATATAAATTAGCGCAAAAAAACACTAAATAAAGATAAATTTAAATAAAATATCAATTCTTCATAATATAAAATTAAATAAAATTTCAACCGAAAAGTGAACGTTCGCCAGGGTGTGGAGTTTAGGTGAAGTTAAATATTGGTTCATCACTTAAATCTTTCTTACAAAACTTGAAAGTCGTTCGTCAATCCTACATAAACTTCTTATTTTATACAGGAAATAATCACTTAGACAATCAATATCAGCGCCAAAAGGCGACAATTACTTCTGTATAATAGGATTAATTCTGCAGCTGTTTGTGTCTAGCTGCCACTGTGTTTCAATTATCATTTTAGATTGCACATTTATGATTAGGTCTATATGATAATAATTTTTATAGAAGTAAGAAACAATTTGCTGAAAATAGTGCCAGTTAGATACAGACTGTCATCAGAGATAATGGTTACATAACTATTTATATACAAAAAACTTGTGTGTAGAAAGCGATATGAAGTTGAAATGCTGAAAGTACTACGGGGCGAGGTTTAGTCCAAAATGACTGTCTACATAAAGATATTATATACCAAGGAAGCAACAAAAACTCATTTATATGTACTACAAAGGAGGGTAGCAACAAATATCAATTTACAGACACCACTACCAAACTGTACAGTGCTGTGAAAGAAGCGGCTACCTATACATACATGACACCTATGACACAATGTCATACCTCCGAGGTAATACAGTTAATTCATTAATAAGGAATTTGTTAATAAATAACGTGTTAATTATAGTAATTTTGTTACTAGTTCATATGTGTAATGATATGTTACGAAATTAATAAGCATATTAATTAAATAAAACAAAACGCGTTTCGAATATTTAATTCGTCATCACTACACCTGATGACGAATTAAATATTCAAAACACGGTGTGTTTTATTAAATTAATATGCTTATTAATTTCGTGATGTAAACTCTTGCTTCTTTACCATTCTGTAATGGTATGTGTTGTGTATGTTATTGTGTTAATTCAGTTCTTCATTTACCCTTATGCCAGTCTGTATGTTGTGCAGTTCTTCTTGTTCTTCTTCTAAAGCCTTAGTTAAGGTCTGTCTATTCAGTTTTACTACAATTTAATAAAAAATAATTTAATGCTTTCTGCATTATGGATAACTTTTAAACAAATTGGATTTGAGCTGTTAATGAACTGTAATTAATGCTGTAATATAATGGCTTTTTGTTCAGAAATGGAAAAAATGAGGAAGCACGATACCACATTACATACCTGGCGCATATAAAGAGTATAGGTACTGGAAGAGAACTCTCCAAAACTTCTTCGATAGTATCCCGGAGGATCGTCGCCAGAAGTTAGAAACTCTTATGGTTTACATGTCGCCGAAAGTCTTTAATATTTTGAAAAACATAACAGCTATGATTGAGCGATAAAAATATTACATAATCTCTATTATTAAGCTTACAAAATGAAGTGTATGCACGCCACCAACAACATCAGTCGTTGTCAAAAACTGAGCGAATCTCTGGATCAGTTCTTGCTGAGTTTGAAGATTTTAAGCAACCACCAGGCAGTATAAGTTACTGAGAATCGAGATGCAGCTATTCGAGATGCTTTCATTGTATGAACATACCAAAAAAATGAACAATAGTCCAATTGCAGATATATCATAGACAGCTATTAGGGGCTTCGAACATTCGAAGATTCGATCAATCTGCTTACTGGGCGGAAAAGCCAACCAACCACCAAGGTTAAGGCTGAATCACCAGCCGATCGTCTCAATGGTTGGAAAGCCCACTTTGAAAAGCTCCTCAATAATGACAGGGTATTGCCTGATAACTTTATAGAAGTAAAAGTGTCTGAGTCTGTACTCCCAGATATTCCCATTGGCGATATCTCCTTTGCAGAAGTGAAGGCTGCTGCAAAGAGCATTAAGACTAATCGTGCCAGTGGAGTAGATGGTGTTCCCCCTGAGGTCTTTAAAATACCTGAGTGTTTAAAGCTCATCTATTCCATCATAGTAGACATGTACCGAACAACAAGAGTCCCACAAGAAATGAAAACAAATAAGTTGGTGCCAGTTCCCAAGAAGGGCAACCTAACACTCTATGGTTCTTTTCGGGGAATCTCATTGATCTCGATTGCTGCAAAGCTATACAATAGGATTCTATTAAATCGCATCAGGGATCCCATTGAGAGACTGCTCCGTGGAAATCAGAATGGGTTCCGTAAAGGTCGTGGGACCATGGAGCCCATTTTGGCACTTAGAAGGATAATTGAAGAGTTATCAAAAAAGAAAGACAGGCATCTGGCTGTTATCTTTGTTGACTTCTTCAATGCCTTTGATTCAGTCTCTCGCTCACGTATGTTCAGCATACTTTCATTATATGGGATTCCTGATGAAATTATTGCAGCAATCAGATCAGTATACGATGGTTCGACAACATTTGTGTCTACTGTTGACGGTGACACAGAACCATTTGAAGTGTTATGGGGCGTCCTCCAAGGAGACACACTTGCACCATTCTTGTTCATTATTGTGGTTGACTATGTTCTACGCATGTCCTTAGATAATTATAATGATGATGGGGTGATGATAACTCCACCTACTGGCTCCAGAAGTCGAGGAAATCCTGCCAAGTACCTAACTGATCTAGACTTTGCTGATGACTTAGGAGTACTCTCAGAATCAGTAGAGGGAGCCCAACGGCTCCTCAGCTCATTAGAACATGCTGCTTCTAGTGTTGGTCTTTTTATTAACTCCAGAAAGACCAAAATTCTGACAGTTAACTTTGAAAGTCCTCAGCAAGTCTCTGATCGGATGAGCATAAGCTCAAAGGATGGTATGCTTGAGCATGTGCACCATGTGCATGTAGTCTATGGGGTGGTTGTCTGGGGTGGGCGAGCAGGTGTGAGGGGGGGGGGGGGGGGGTTGCTGCTTTGTTGTTCCTGTATATTCCTTAAGCGTTAAACCGGGTGCCGAGAGTCTTGTCAATTTCTTCGAAGCAAAGGTATTGGGTATTGCCACCAGTAATATGACTGGTTATAACTCCCAGCTTTGAAGAAATTACAACAGCTCACATACAGCAACGATCAAGACTTACCTGGCAAACTGTAAATGAGGTATCTGGTCGGAACAGTTGTGCAAAGGGGCGCCTCTAAGTTGATAGTCTTGAAGAACGTGTTGGGAAAGGGAGAGATCACTTCAGCAACTTGCTTGGGCAGCCACCAACCATTGAGGTCAGCCCTATAAGGAAAATATATGACAAGACACTACCTATAGAAACAGGGGACTTTAGACCCGTCGAACTCCAAAGAAGTATTAACAGCATGTCCAATCATAAAGCAAATGGATTAGATGTAATCCCTGCAGAGGTATTGAAAACAGGAGTGCTTAACAGACCATTATTGGATGTTTGCAACCGGATGTTAAATGGGGAAAAGCCTCCACCAATTTGGACTAAAGGTCAACTAAAGCTACTCCCCAAGAAAGGAGACCTCGGTATACCAACAAACTATCGTGGGATCTGTCTGCTTGTGGTAGCTGCAAAAATATACAACAAAATGATTCTATATAGAATAAATAGGGTTGGTGCGCGAAAAAATTGTTGAGCTAGAAACAAGCGAATAAGAAGATCCATTTCAATACACATTAAATCTGAATCATTTTACACGTGGCGTATATCAATTGAAAGCGGAGAGTCTTGCGCGCTAGTGCGGTGCGTTTTTTACTTTTTTCGATTTCATTGAAAAGGTGATCATTAATCGCGTGATCATCGCGTCTTTTGACACTGCAATAATTACTTAAATTCAACCTGTAAACATTGTTACACCACCCCACCATTAAAATTATAACAAAAAACCACGAAAATAATAAAACGAAAATAGAAATTCAAACAAGACTAAAGTAACCACAAACACGTAAACTACCACCGTAAAAACAATAACAAACACATAACAAACACCGTAAAATAAGCCTGTTTGGAATATAACTTGTTACCTAGCAACAGTAACTAATTCAAACTAATGTTTGAACATTTTTTTAGTTTTAACCTTTTTTTAGAACCTTTTCATTTTAAAGAGTTGCTATGGAAATGATGGCATTTAAGAACCACATCATGTTTTATACCAAAGTCTAAGTTTATATTCTGGCTTTCAATTGGAACCAAAATGAACAATATTTGTCAAAGTCCAGGAGAGTTAATAAAGAATGAACCCGTAACATATTCTGACGGACACCCCGTATATTTATATGCTGCAATCTGCATACCATATGATGGTAATAAAAGCTCTGATTTCATTCAATCCATTCTAGAATCAATGATATTTCAAGATCGGCTCCATTTCTTTTTCTATAGTCCGTCTGCAACCCATGAGTCTTTAGATACGTGTAAGTTGTTATCCTGTATGCCATTACACATATTAAAAGATGTTAATGTAAATGTTTTGTCTTAAAAAAATGTTTTCTTACAAAGTTACATGCCAAAAAATGACATAAAAGTACATGCCAAATAGCGAATCTTTGTACGTATATTGTATGTTCCATTTCCAATACTAGCTCACCTCCCTCTAACATAAATTGAATTGTCTTTGTTTTATTTTGAAGAATTGGCTGTGATTATAGCATTATTCGCCCTTGGAAAAAGGATTAGAGAGGATTTGGGGTTGGTAGAGAAGGTGTAGGAGTATGGGTGAAATCCGCCTGCTTTAATGAAGTGCGGGGGTGTGAATGTTTAGGGAAATAAAACACAAGATATCCTAGGCAGTGGAAAATAGGCCCTCACTGAAGATAATGCTCATTGTCATTGTCACTGATTCCGATATAATGTTTGCGATCAGGCCAATCAATTAAAACTTCCAAGATCTGCTGTTCCATTTATTTGTTTCGTTTTGTAATTGAGTTGCAATACGCTCGTAAATAAAAATATAACAGATTAGCGACACAAGAAACCATCAAGTTTAAGATCCACAAAAGTAGTTATCAAATCATATTATATCATAATATCATATTTCAATTTAATTAAGAATCCATTATATTTATGAAAATTCTTTAATTTATTTTTTTAATAGGGTGGCATACTATACCTCCTTCCCGTGTTAGTTTGGGATAAAGAGCTTGGCAAACTTGGATTATTGAAATTGGCCTTGAGGAGCGACCCTCTTCAGAGATAACATTAATGGGAACCCAACTGTTTATAAAGAGGTGCGCTTCGCTATTATAGATAGTGGATATTGATTATCAATATAATCTGTTGGCTCAGAATATTATACCGGTTTACGGCAGTGGTGCGCTTCATCCCTCGCCCTCCATTACTACATACACTGGTTAGGCTTTCCTACACCGCCTTCCACGATTCCAGTACAAAGGTTAGGATTTAACAATGAATGATTGCATCTGTACTGTAGGTGGCCACTTGGAGAAAATATATTTTGGGCTAGTAGCAGGTGTCCTAGTGATGCCGTGATTGGCTCATACTTCCATTAAAAAAAAATAAAATTTATAATTACCCTGATCGCCATATATATAAACTTGTAGTTAATTTGTTGTTCATTTGTGTATACCTTTTCCTGTGCATTATTTATATTTAAAAAATAATTAATTTTTCTGTAAACCTGTAATTAAAATGCCATTGCTAAAAGTATAAAATTATATTTTATTAGTTAATTAATGTTAAATTAATTAATTTAGTAAAGTAAATTAATTTAAAAACCGAGTCAAAAATATGAATAGAATTAGTCTAACAACATAAAAAAAATTACGGTAATTAAATATCTGACAACGGACGACTGATCACCGAATTCGAATACATTTCTTTCTAGCTGATCACAGAATACTTTTCTAGCTGATATCAGAATACTTTTCTAGCTGATCACATAATAATTTTCTACCTGATCACCAATTACTTTTCTAGCGGATAACGGAAACTGAATACATTTGAAGAGTTTGCTGAACGGGCTGCGCGGGTTGCGTGTAGTATCATACCCATGTGTTGTCTGACAGTTTGGCGTGGGATATTTACTAACTTTAAAATAATTGGAAGCTGAAGGCACTTAGTGAGACTGTAGCAAAGGCAACCAATATATACAATAGGAAGACAGAATCAACAATTGTATTAAATATACAAACTGGACGGCATTTTTGGCCTTTCTGTGTTGTTTCCAATTTAAGGCTTTTTATATTCATATTCATAATTATAGTTTATTGTTCTTGTCTCCTAAACAGCCATTGGAAGCTGTTCATTTATGTACGTACAGACCTTGGCGTGATGTCCGTGTTGGGCAGTTAAAGCCGATTTGCATTAAATAGGCGGTAATTCCCATCGATTTCCTGGTTTTAATTACGGCATTATTATTAATATGGTTATCCGTTTAGTCGGTTGTTCTGCAGTTTCTCTTTCTTCCTTGTAATAATCGTTTGCAATAACCACTCGAAACAACCAACGAGCGGACACCGAAAATATAATAGGATCAATTAATTGCCTTTTCTCTCTAGTTTAATTATCGTTGTACTGTACAACTTTGGAACAGGCTAACTGCGTTGGATCCCGATGCAGTGTGCTTAATCCGGTATTGTGTCCAACCAGAACAATGCCCGGACCCGGAATATGTCTTACTTCAATTATTGTGGCTGGACCTTCCTCAATTCGATTACTCGTTATTGCATGAAACTTATATATGTGGCCAGCTCATTTACGTGTGGATGAATCGTAAATTTTTGTGCGTTTTCAAACTTTTCGCATTATCGAAAATTGTCAAACTCATCGCACCAGAGTGGTACCGTACGTAACCGTACTTACTGCCCCCCCCCCCCCCCCCCCTCCCATTTCTGTTACACACCCGACACCCCCCACCCCCCCCCCCCCCCCACCCCCCTCTCTTTCTTGCTGTTACGCAAATATTGACATTCCTGTTACCAACCATCACATAAATATATTATATTATTAATTATATTTTGGAAAAGAAACGCAAGTAGGCCTACGGATAAGTATTAGCACACCGTTCAGGATGGTCCATCTAAGGAAAAGTGGTTGTATTGTATAGTAAGTACATCAAATATCCTTAAAGGTAAAACCTCATAAACTTTCATAAAAAATTATGCCTCTGTTTTACTTCCATCTACGAAATTTGTAGAAATAGTGACCATTGACCAATCTTTATTGTTGAAACGTAGTTATTAATCGGTTTAGAAAGTAATCTTGAGGAAAAAAATCTGTTAGCATATTACGTATTAGTATTCTATATCTATTGACAGTGATATAAGTTTGTAGCAGTACGGCATGGTTATCTGATATGTAGTGTGGTTGATGAGCGCGTGGCAGGTGTGCAAATTAGTATTGATTATTATAGGAAGAAGATGCGACAATTTTCGCACCTTCATTCTTTATATTGGTAAAGATGTGGGCTTTGAAGCCTGTATGTACAGTACAACCTTTCTGTAGTCCAGTAGTATGTCCCTACCGGTACAGTACAACCCCTCTGTAGTCCAGCAGTATGTCCCTACCGGTACATTGTAATTCGTAGTTAAATTTACTTACTGAATGAATACGACTTCTCTTAACATCACGCGAAGCACGCAATCACCATCATTTATATAAATTCAGTAATTTGTGCCGCCGGCCAAACCGAACGAAAAGATCACCCTCGTGCAATTAAGGCATAAACGCAGTCGATTGTCTTGGTATGCCTTGAAGCATGATGATGGTGGATACTTGGGATTACCATGTGGTACAAATAATAATTTGGAAAGATCCAATTAGGTTTAAGTTCGTGTGCATCATGGAAGAAAACCCTTCTATAATAGTAGCGAACCATAAATTTACGGCACTCTGTGCCAAACTATTTACGGAATCAGTTATGGTGGCTATAATATTTATTACCTTTACTGGCAGTTTTATCTTGGTTTTAGATCCTTTCAAATTTTAAATATTATAATTTCCGAATCTTCGTTTTTCTGTTTGTATATTTTATGTGAGATTTTTCAGCATTATCGCTGCCTAATTATATTACCTTAGCATCAATTATAAACGACCATTATTCAGTCTTAGTTAGGAGGTAATAGATTTAAATACATTAGGACAATATTTTAGTACAATGCTATTCCACGTTAATGCACTTTGATGCATGTTGACATTCACGGAACGCCACCCTAGAGGGTTTTTACGCGGCTACCCACTGTTTGTTAGTCACTGTAGATCAAACGTCACCTTATAAAATTATTCTTTGTCTGCGAGGTAACAATATTATCCCACAATCTTAAATGAAGTCCAAAACAACATGTCGGGCGAACACCTTTCTAATAAACTGGATACCAAGAAATAGAAAATATTTTTTTAAAAACAATCAAAGCTGCGAGAATTTATGCTACCTAATAAATTATATTCCCATTTAACAATGGAGACGTTTAATGTTTATGAAATAAAATATATAACTTTCGTGGGGAACAGCATTGCCGTCCAGGTGGGATCGAACTGGTGACGTCCGGGTTGGAAGTCTGCCGCTAAAACCATTCCGCTAGCGACTCGGGCAAATGGTAAACCGGGAAATACTACCTGATACCTTGTATGTCCGCTGTGACCAACGAAAGTTATAATATGAAAGCACTCATTTAACCAAAACGCTAATAATGAATTATGTAATATGAAAGTTTTCTTCAGAAATTGAAAAAATAGGGAAGCACGTCACCCGGGGTTGAACCAGCGCTATATGTACTTTTCGGTCTATCAGTCCTTATCAGTAGCGCTAACCAGTTCAGCCACTTGCCCCTGACATTCACCCTCACACCTAATCCACTTCTATTGAACAGGCAGTCTTAAGTTGCATATCCTATCTCTAACAGCGGACCTAAGCGGGCCTCAAGTATGTTAGAGTGACATAGGAGGGAAGTAAATAAATATTCAACTCGAGTATTGCTGCCAGGTGATGGATGATATTAATTAAATAAGGGGGGGGTGGATTATAATACTTGAATTAATTGCCTTATTTGTCTTTAGGAATGAACGCAAAATGTAAGCAGTTCAAATTATGTAAACAAAGTGGTATTGAAATATGAATGAATTATTAAGTAATTTCGCCCCTCTTACTCTTTCTCTATAATGACATTTTCCTTTTGTGCTATTATTCTGGGCGAATTTCACCGGGAAGTATACAATGGCTAAATTTGGTTTCATTCGACTCAGAATTTATCGTAGAATAATATTTTCAGGTGTCTCCAGTGCCCCACCTTGAGGAATGTTTTTAAAATCACTTTAAACAGGTCATCAAACAGGCCTACATGTTATGTGTGATTCTTACTTACACCTTTGATGCGGCAGAAATGAGTCAGGTGCACAGCATATATCAAAAAGGGGGGGGGGGGGGGGGGGGGGGGGGGTAATATGAAAATGTCCCTTGGTAGTATTTATTATTTGATGGAATCTAGTCTGTCCGTCGGTCGGTTGTCTGTCTGTCTTACATTTTGACATTCACATTGCCAGACAGATATTCCACGATAATTCGAGAACTAAAAAAAGATATCTCTCTTAAGCAGTTTTTAGATTTGAAACCCCCATTAAATGCTGCTCTAGATGCAATAAAAAATTTATCGGGGCCCCAAATTTATATTAGCGATATCAGGATATAGCTTAATCCGGATATAGCTTAATATAGCCTTACCCTAAATTAAGAATTGTAACATTGAGGCGGGATATTAATTCGCCAATAAGGCGGGTTTTGCGTCCAGCCCCCCCCCCCCCCCCCCCCCTTTCTCCACCGGACAAGTCAACTTATATGGAGCATATTTTTTGGAATTTTGCTCGCCCCTGATTTATGCCCCCCGGGCTCGGTGGCCTCTGGATCCTCCCCTGTTGTTACGCGCTGACCCGGAACCGAATTCTAACAGTAGACTTTCTTACAGGAAGCGCAGGATCTTAGGTAATATAATTTACAAATTACGCAATCCCCAATAGTACTTGGTGACAAAGAATATTAATGGTATGTTAAAATAAAAAATAATCTGCAAAATAACACTGTCAAAGTACCTAAATATATCCATTTATCTTAAAATCATCTTTTGTGACCGACATGTATTCAAAGTGATTTTTAAAAAAATCCTCAAGGCGAGGCACTGGAGGCACCTTATAATAGTATTCTACGAAAAATTCTGCATTGAATGATACCAAATTATGCCATATTGTATTTTCTTCCTGGTTTGGTTACTGTTGGGCCGAATTTGACTACACTATATGTTCTATTATTAAACGTATATTTAACGATACAATCTAAACCATTCTCAAATTTATATTAGTGCTGTGTAAATGGTAATTATCATAATTAAAGGAAGGACGAGCCATAATATTTATATCTATCTATCTAAATAATATATCTGTAGTTCTTGTATTGTTACAACATCAAAAGCAACGTTGCACTCATATCCCGTTCATCATCTCTTACTAAACTGAAAATAATTAAAAATTAGTCACAGTAAAGACAGCGGGGGTTCATTGTTGACGCTGCTTGATTGTTCAGTAAATCAAATTCAGCGTGGGTTCGCTTTCACTTGTGATACTCAATCAGAATAGAAGGTCCCGTTGAACTCATATTAACGATGACACATACAATTTATTAAATATATCACATCAAATTTTGAGTTTAAGCATTGCTCGAAATATACAACCCAGAATGAGTAAATCTTTGCAAAACGTGCCAGATTGGCAGATTCCACGAGAGTTTTGGATTATATACAATGTTGCATATCATCGTTGCTTATTTTGCATGCTTATTTGGAAAATAAGCATGGTGGACAGCCCACGACTTTCTTGAGACGCTTCTTAAAGGACACTGGCCATGAAGATGCGGATAATCTCACGAAAGTCATTGGGGATAGGGAGTTGTGGCGGTGCAACTTTGTTGATAAGCCGATATAGCATTCTTAATGTACGTTGCATTAGGGGTTGCCAATTATGGATTTCATGGTGGCGCAAAATGTTTTTGATAAGCCGGCATCTCAATGTGCAGCAGCAATGCAGCATGCCGATTATAGATAGATAGATAGATCATCGTCAGCAATTCCTAAATCCAAGTTGAATATACATATTACTTAGATTGTTGAATTATTGTTTAGTTCATAATCCTTGAAAAATCAATACCATTGTATATATATACCATTGAATATTATATATCATTGTATACGTCAATCATTCTTGATGGTAAATTTATGACGTCATTGAGTTGGTGGCAGTGCGTATCGTAGATAAACAATCAACATCCTAGGCCAATCAAAAATCAATATCAACGGTTTCACTAATATAGGCGTTACAGAACTGAGAAATTGTCACTTCTGTTTGCTAACAAATATTCATAATATATTATATTATATGATATTGTTATATTAATTTATATTAAGATTACAAATTGATTTGGATTTCGGTTAGCGAAAATATTTGATTGTAAGGAAACCAGCGATAACACATATAGACATTGCATATTAAATTTGCAATATTTATTGCATAAGGCAAATAGTAACACTAGCCAACAACGTTTCAACAGAATACTGCTGCTGTCTGTCATCTTCAGGGAAAAAAGCACTATAAATATGACAGAAACTGACGGTCATATTTTTCTCTCAAGATGACAGGTTTATTCTGTTAAAACGTTGGCTACCGGTATTATTATTATTATATGTGTTATATTAATTGTAATAATTATATACGGTGGCTGATTGCGGCCAATTATTTCCAACTTTTTAATATTTCTCGCCCGGGTGAAAAACATTTATCACCTGGGTGAAAAACCCTAGTGAAAATTTCTCACCCTGGTGAAAAAATTTATCACCCGGGTGAAAAACATTTATCACCCGAGTGATAAACATTTATACCCGTGTGAAAACATTTATCACCCAGGTGAAAGAAAAATATTTATCAACCTGTGAAAAAGATTTATCACCCAGGTGAAAAACATGTGCCCATACTCTGAACACTGTGAACATTTGTATGTATAGTAGTTAGTTTGATTATAAATAATATCGTATGCTTATTATGATGCGGATTTAAGATTTAAATGTATTATTATTATATTATAACTGTTATTAATATTAAATAATGTTTGTTTGATCGATTTGTGTGGCCTAATCCAATTTTAATATTCATACCACCCCCCCCCCCCCCCTCCGCCATATGGCCAGTAATTAATGGATAAAATATGATGCGTTTATTTTTTTCCAAAGTAATACTTATTCGTATTATTACATTTGTAATATTTTGTTGATTCATAAAAAAATAAGTGATGACTTAATGATATGGAATCTAGTATCCCCTCCCCGTCATAAACGGGTGAAAAACCTTTTTCACTGTGAGGGCGATAAATGTTTTTATTTCACCTGGGTATTAAATGTTTTCACGCGGGCGATAAATGTTTTTATTTCACCTGGGTATTAAATGTTTTCACGCGGGCGATAAATGTTTTTATTTCACCTGGGTATTAAATGTTTTTCACGCGGGCGATAAATGTTTTTCACGCGGGTGATAAATGTTTTTCACTCGGGTGATGAATGTTTTTAAAAATATATAAAAATAGAAATAATTAGCCGCTATCAGTCACCGTAGCTTTGTAATAAATAATGCAAATTTAAAATGAAATCTCTATGTGTATTATAATCGGTGGTTTTCTGTACAATTATATTAATATTGTTATTAAATACGATTATATGATACTCAAGTCCTATATACTGCACATATACAATATAATAAATTACTGTAAAAGTAATGTTAATTTTCGAGGTTTAAAGATTTTATATAATTGTCATTTTGCATCAGTTATGAATTATTGTCTTTTTTAGAGTTATTTTTCTACGGTTTTTATTGATTCGGAGGTTATGGTTTTGTTCTGTATGAACCTGTATGGAAACTGTATGAGTACGTTTAAAAAATAAGATAATTTTCACATAATTTTATTAGTAAAAATGTATGGGCATAGCTTAAAGAACAGAGTTTATACAGTACACAATATACCAGTAATTTACTAATGTTGGTAGACCTCAACATGGGCACCCGTCACCCTTGTCAGATAATCATTTGGCTTTAATCCATGCAGTAACTGTATCTTGTAAGGCCTGAACTTCAATTTCTAAACCACTCGCTGCTCTTACTCACATTAACGGTAAACGATACACGACGCACAGATGTTTCGGGAGTGGAAAGTAATGTACTCTTAACTTCAGAAATCTTCGCTGGAGAAAGGGGCGGTCTTCCAGAACCTTTTTTTTTTACGAAGCACAAATATTTCAGTTTCAAACTTGTTTATTAAGCGTGCGATGTCCTTTTTGTCAGCTCGCCGCACACCTGGATATGTGTGTGTAAATTTTAGACTAGTGAGTTTTTTAGAGTTTGTCTGGTAAAATGACGTAATGATAAAGACTTTCTGCTCTCCATTATACATACTGTAGGAAATGTTGATATGATGGCATGACTACAACGCAATAGAGCAACACTAAAAATAAACACATCAGGTTCTAGAATCTTGATTAACAAAGCATATTCAAAAATGCTACACTGAGACCATTTCGAATCCTAAAAAGGTCGTGGACATCGGAGGTTCCCATGGTGAGGTCTACCAACATTAGTAAATTACTGGTATTGTGTACTGTATGAACTCTTTTCTTCAAGCTATACCCATACATTATTACTAATAAAAATATGTGAAAACTAACTTATTTTGTTAAACGTACTCATATAGTTTCCATAGCATCACTTTTTATCCAGACATATACCAAAGTCTAACTTAGTCTACTGGCTTTCAGGCGACACCAATTTACCAACTTTACATTCATATGGGGAGGGGCTGTGCTATTATTAAAAAATGAAAAGGGGGCAAAGTTTGTGGGACACACTTTACGTCACAGGTTCAATTTAACTCGAACCTGGAAACAGTAATGTTTTGTCTGTTTTCCCTTGTCCGCTGCTTTGTTTTCACGTTCCTTATAGCAACCACCACACTCAATCAGATAGCTGCTGGTAGGTAGAGTTGAATCAATTTGTCTCTAACTGTGTGGGACAAGGTTCGACCCCACGCTGAGGATGTTTCCATTTCGGAGCCGGTGCCCCCACTCAGCGATAAGGGAACATGGCTTCTTCTCCTCTGGGAGAATAAAGCAAGGTACGAGCTGAGTTGGGGCATTCAAGCTTAGAGGTTAGTCAGGCTATCTCCTATCTTGCTCTTGCAGGTAAGTGGGAGAAGCCTTCTTGTTGCCTCTGGTGTGTTGTGTAACGCGATTACTGATTTCTGACTTCTTTTTTTTCCGATTACTGACTTTATTCACTTTACGTTTTGGCAACCAAGCCTTTAGCTATAACTATGATACACTATACCTTAGACATCGCATCAATAATATTTGCTACATGACATTACTGATTAGCTGATAATTTTGATCTGATTTACTAATACCGTTTGTTATCCATTGTCGCTTGCACTGTCCCTAAATCATGTTGTGGGGCTCACAACTTAATTATAAGTTTAATTCCATCTTGAACTAACTTAATGCAGAACTCGCAAAAACGCTGGAGGTTCTTTGAAATCATTTCCCTTGAGGCTGGAGGCGCCTTAGGCGCTCTCAATACATACATATTAGAGCCGCTCCCTATATGCGTTATAAAGAAACCGTTCTTCAATCACTCATCCTAGCTCCTGTGGTTTCCTTCATTGTAAAATAATGTAGGGATTAAGTTTCTGAAAATTCACACTGTCTAATGATTTAATGACAATTCTCCTCTAAAGTTTTCTTCTCTGTCGTTCCATATATTTATAGATCAGGGCGAGTGCAATAATGTACGGATAATCAGATAGAAACTGACCAAGAAGGAATGGTTTTCTCCAAGTTGTTAAGGAATGAAGCAATGATAGTTTGATGTAAATCACCATTGTCATCAGGTGTGTAGATGCTAGATAGGAAAAGAATAGGATAAATCAAAGAGCAGATACATAACTATGGAAGTTGGACACAAAACACATAATGAATAACAGGAAGATTTCCAAAAAAATAATTAACTATGGATTTGCACCCTATTTGTTCAGGACTGTTTAGGAATTTAAAGTGAATATCTTCCAGAATATTGTTAGGAAAGATTTCCATCATTAAAGGGAGCACACATGATACGATTGATGCTATAATTTTCTAACATCTGTAAATATCATCAGTTACTCATCACTCATATACCTATGTAGTATGTATGTATATATGCCATGTATCAATGGATCCAATGGTATCTACATATATCGTACATATTATGTTTACTTATTCCCAAGAGAAAGCACTAAACATTTGAACCTTAGCCTCTTTTGGACCCTCTCAATCATAGACTTTGAAGCCAATTCGATTTTGGAAATCTTATATGATGGAGGAATATTTGGATAGGTGCTAATCTCATATATATAGCTAATATCATCTTCATTCACTTTAGCAAGTTAAAGTCTACAAAACGTCCCATTGTTTGTTAATGATTAGAAAAATGGTGTCCCTAATTAACGTTTGCAAAGCAACGACTTCTAAACGTGTTGTGAATTGTTGCGACACAATAGTGTAATTGATAAAATTACTATCTTGTAAATTTATTACGTTGGTTCACTATGTACAGTACCATACAAATATAGTATCTTAGATATATTTATCAATCCACAGCTTTGTAATAGGTTTTGATGCTAAGTGATCACAAAAAGGGTAGAAAAGGGTACAAAAAAGGGTAGAATAGGGTAGAAAAAAAGGTAGAATAGGTTAGAAAAGGGTACAACAGTATCGATTTGAAGGGAACCTTTATTTCATATTCATGTGGTACTTTGTGTTTACATTTTGTCCAAAATGTTGAAAACCATGCCTATTTGCGCATATGTTATTGGTTAATTGACTGCATGTTAATATTTATAGGTTATATTATTGTATATATTAATCTTTAATCCAGGCACGGATGCCTATTATAATATCTATCAGATGGCCACAGAGATAATAAGTTGCATAAATAACTAATTTTGATTACAAACTTTTTCGTTTACCAAATGGTAATTACGTAGTTAGTTAATTTGTGGATTCTAGATGTGGTCAAAAATCAACTTTTATAATAGATGCAATCAATAAACAATAGACAACCGGGTCAAACCAAAGAGGTTGTTCCATCTGCTAAACTAAAATTTTATTTTTGTGGATGATTGTTGATGATCGGCTTGTACTAAGGTGCAGTGCCGGTGGATCCAAGCAACACAGCAACCGAGATATCATGGTCAGCCATACACTTTCCCAGTCCACCCCCCCCCCCCCCCCCCCCCCCGTGAGCAGTGAGCAGGTGTTTGATGATAGTCTTTGGCTGTCCACCGCGCCTCCTCTCACCAGCAGGCTGTCATAGCACAAGGTTGATCCTGCCTGCGAAAACAGTGCCATGCAAGTATCAGGCGGCATCTCTGCAGCCTGATGCTTGGGAATTAGATGTTGTCATGGTTGTATAACAACTCTTAGCATAGGTGTGCATCATAGGATTGTTGAGCACCCTGTGCAGCAACCTGTTATATTTACCATCCAGAGACCTGGTGTCTTAGAGCACTTAGATTCCAGTATGGGCTGCCATAGAGCAGAACAGGCACTGCTGCACGGAAAAGGTGTAACTTTAAAGAGCATGAAATATCACAGCTCTTCCAGATCCTGGACAGCTTGTGGATGACAGACCAGGCTTCTTAACCTTTGCGAATTCGAAGATCTTCAGCAGACCTTCGAACCCACTATCAGAATTGATAGTGAATTGAACCCGGTATCAGAATTGATAGTGAATTGAACCCGGTATCAGAATTGATAGTGAATTGAACCCGGTATCAGAATTGATAGTGAATTGAACCCGGTATCAGAATTGATAGTGAATTGAACCCGGTATCAGAATTGATAGTGAATTGAACCCGGTATCAGAATTGATAGTGAATTGAACCCGGTATCAGAATTGATAGTGAATTGAACCCATTCACATTAATTCTGTACCGTATTACTATATATTATTCATCCGTACCCGAGCTTGAGGCTGTAACTAAGGATGTACCGGTACCCCACATAATATTGAATGTGAAGTAAGTCCCCCCCCCCCCCCCCCTCCCTCCACTCCCACCCCAAGGATACTCCTATGCTGTAAAACATTATTACATTTTTTGGACCTCGTCTGTACGTAAACACCATAGAAAAATATTGATAATGATTCCCTATGTAAAACCAAGACAATAGATTAGCCGGAACTCGACAATTAGCCGTAACGCGACTCTCAGGAGTAGCCGTACCGCGCCTTTGAAAGTCGCGTTACGGCTTATCTCCCAAAAAATTAGCCGTAGCGCGGCAGTGGCCATAACGTGACGACACCGACAGGAAGCAGCTGATGGGACCCGTAAGTTGGGAGAAATTTACATCACATTATCTCACTGATAAAACAACCTCATTTAATTATTAATTTCTAGCTGATCAATAAATATATATATCTCACATATAGCACCATTCATAGACAGATAGACCATTCCTGATTAGAGATTGCCATTGAAAGAAAATAGAAGGGCTCTTAAATGGCAGGCAACGAATAGCAGAAGCCAATGTGGTAAATATTCATTCCAGAACAATCATGTTATTATTTAACTTGAGGTGAAACCAGTAGTACTGGGATAAGCAATGAGTTATATTTACTAAGTTACCTCGACCCGGCTAGCGGCTACCCACCCAGACACCCAGACTACTATCGACTCGGCTACTAGTTAGCTAGCCATAGCCAGGGTGAAGGTATCAACTCACCTTCACCAATAGGGTGAAGTTGAGTTGATTATATTGGTTGTCTGGCTTGGCTGGCTCGTTGCATAGCTGTCTGGTGTGACCCAGCAGTGGAGGAGAATGTACGGAGCTAAAGGGCTTTCCATCCAATTCTAACAATGATAGTACATTGATTGCTTGGTACGTTACTTATTATATACGTATAATTATTGTATTGTTAATAATATTTAATTATTTTAATCACTGCGCTGATTCTTACGGAAGTAAATTTTATTTTCTTACTTTCTTTTTGTATAATTAAATTATTTAAAGTCCCGCCGGGATATACACAATGTCCCATAGAATGTTTAATAATGTTTAAAGTGTTTAAAAAAAACAGTGTGGGGCGAGCGACGAAAGTAAGCGAGCTTAGCATACGGGTACCACTAACTCAATCGGTGTGTCTGTTGTTCTGTTGATCTGTCGATCTGTTGTTCTGTCGTTCTGTCGTGTCCAATTTTAAACGTTATAACTCAGCCAAATGTTAATGAAATTTAACGAAACTTGGTACACATATAGTCTGGCCAAAGTTTAGAAATTTTCCAAGTTGAATTTTACAGACATAACTCCAACCACACTGCCTGTATTTCAATTCCTATATATACTATAAATGTTGTATTACTTACTATCTCAGGTGACAGAAGATATAATGACTGTTGTAGGCTTATATCTGAAATAGTTTATTCCGCAATATATTTGTCTGGTTATTTTTATTTTAATTTTTGCAAAGTAGTAAAATTAATGTTCTTAAAAATAATATTATTATTTTATATGTAACCTAGGAAATTATCTACATTTTTTCGCTGCAGCTTTAAGAGTGTACATTGATTTAATATTATTGTAAAAGCTTTTGTGGGATAACTGATTCGTTTGCCTTGTTGGCCAGTTCCCCCCCAGTCGCTAAGAATACTCTCAAAGTGATCTACAGCTAAAAATAGTGCAAGTTACCAGCTTATTGGCTGATTTGCTGTACGCAGGCATCTGGGCTCTGTTTAATCGGCCAACAAGCCTAGGGAGGTTGCGTCATAGCCTTGTTTTGTATCTCCCAATAGAATTTGAGTTATCCTTGATGTTGACCTATCACAGAGTACTGAACTGAAAATTTCCTATCTCACTGCTCTTTCTCTGTGTTGAACGGGAGCTTCGTGGAATAAGGGAGTTGGTATCCTCGTATAGAGCAGTAGTCACGAGTTTTTCAAAGCCACGAAAGAACGGCTTTGTAGTGTTTTATGCTTTCTGCTTTTTAGCTCAACACTAGGAGGTTTAATTATAAGGACATATATCCTTTAACTGACTGATGATCAAACAAAACTGACCTGGCTGCAATTACGCATCAAACAACCTGGCTTTAAACTCTGTAAATATCAAAACAAACTGGCACGATTGATCTATGAATACTGCATACTGCTATTTGTTGTCGGTTATTCATTATATTTGTTGATGAATTATTATATTGGAATAACGAGAAATAACCCCAACACCCA
>JAUCBJ010008359.1:0-72274 GCA_032718475.1 Nemertoderma westbladi | reverse complement strand
ACAGATGAACATTAGAATCAAACAATTTATATTCAATTATTTATTACATTATATTATGTTATTCAAACTTAAACATATATATATAATTTTAGTAATTTAAATCAATCCCATAGATCAGCTTCGAGAAAATAAGTTGCGAATAACAGACAGAATATATAATTCTACAATAGCAGTTCACTAGCAATTAGTATATATACTATAAACTTTTATGTTTTATATTTTCATTTTATTTTATAGTTTAACATATTATCACTGATGGTGTGCAGTGAATTACCCCCCCCCCCCCCCACACCCAAAACAAAATAAATTATTAATTCCCTTAAATGAATGTTTTTCGAAATCACAATAACAATACTAATTTGCTCTTTAAATTTATTTATGTGAAATTTATTGTTTGAATTTAAATTCATATGTTTACTTAAATTTTATTAATTTTATGTTTAAATTTTTAGGTGGGGAGGGGGAGGGGGGGGGGGGGTGTTGATATTCCCTTATCCTCCCCTGGTTATTGCATCCCCTCTTCATTCTATTAGATAATAAATAAATATTAATTAAATAAATTAATATTAGTAAAAAAATCATATAAATATATTAGAGGAAATGTAAAATAAAATAATGCCATCATTATCATTCAACGTGGTGAGTGTAAGACATTCTTATCTGGAACATGTGTGATTAAAATAATTATAAATAAAGAATTAAAGAATTTAAACAAAGAATTAAAACAAAGGTTTGATTACTTTTTCAAGAGTTTTGATAGAATATCTTCAATTCTAGACAATCTATCCTTTATATCATCTTCTAACGTTTCTATCTGTTGACTAAAATCCTTAGAATTTTTACTTTTTGCATAAAATTCTTCCTCCTGTTGGTGATGTATCTCTGTGGTCAAATCGACAAGATCATCAAATGTTTTGGCAGAAATGTAAACCCCATGTATTCGTGAAGCGTCCTGAGTTGCAGCCTGAGTGGTCTCACCAGCATTTTTCCTACGTCTTTTCATAGTCGTGCTGTCAAATGCGTTAGCCATCTGGTAGAAACCAGGCATCCCGTCAATTGCCCAAACTTCATGTATCTTTCCGGCGTAATCTGTGAATAAGTATAAGATACCCCTATAGATAGTGCGTAAACCGAATAAACCCTTACAGCCAATATATTGTGGTGGAGAAAACTGTGTCTCTGGTTGAATATGAGCGGATTCACATGCAAATTTCCCATTTCTCAAAGCTACTTTCTTGCGAACATGGGTCGAATTCATTTGTTTGGTGGAAGAGATGAGCAATAGATTACTCCGACCTTTAACAAACAACTGGATCCGTCGATGTAAACGTCTCAGCACTGGAATCTTTCTTAACCGCAAACCTACACGTTCAATTTCGATAATAAATTCGAGACGAGATTTTTCACAATAGGCTTTTGATTCATGTAGGATTATCTTTGTATCGCTAACAGCCAAACCTAAAAGGAGATTCATCAAAGCGATGGGTCCTAGAAGAAGGAAAACCAGAAATAGGAAATGAGATGCTCCATATTTCGTATTTAAATTTTCATCTTGGTACTCAACTCCCGCAGAAAACCAAACTAAAGTGTTAAACAAGGAACTAATTATGTTGTCTTGCCCACTCATTGATAGTATATGCAATGCGGCTCCAAATGATCCAATTATAAACATGAAGTAGAATGTAGTCCGTAGCAAACGGTTAACAATCTTCCGGAAGATAATAATAAAGACTCCAATATCCAAAGTTTTAATTTTAGATCCAGATAATGTAAATGAACCACTGCTAAACACTATTGCAATGGCACTCACTTCTCTGACTAACGTAAAATGTGTAAAAGGCATGAGTAGTAACCAAATAGATAACAATATTTGACCGCATTCTAAAATATTCTCAAGATCTGAAAGGTACTGAAACATTTTTACCACTGAAAATTGTATAAATTCTATTAGTGTCATTAGAATGGATGTAGAGAATAGAAACCACCAACTTATGTCATATAGTGTGAAATTGTTGAGTTTAAGATTGGGTAATTCTTCAAGATAATGCAATGTTGCTACAACGTGACAACAGAGCGTGACTAGATGGAAAAACAGAAGAATGACAAGTATATTATATATCGATCCAACGCGATGCCATTTCATTTCAATTAAAGATGTGACAAAAGGATGATTAAATAAAACAATGTTATCAGATTTGGTGGTGATCATTTGCAAAGGGGCAAGTTCACATTTCCTCAAAAAGAATTCCTCACTTCTTTCGAAGTGTCCTGAAGTCGATGTTTCAGAGATGGCTGACTTTTTGGATTGCGGTTTCAGCAGATCAATGTCTACTGTGACCCACCTGTCTTTACCAAGGCGTGATTCACCAATGTTCATCATCGTATCATCATGTTCAACATCCTGTAACTTTATGCATTTATTGAAGATGGTTTCCCAATCTTGACAGCTAGTAGACCTACACATTCCTTTCAATAAATAAGGTGACAAAGATGCCAAAGAAGCATTGTTCCCTCGGTGCATTAGGTAGTTAACAATAAGATGGAAATTTCCATTTTCTATGCCGATATCAAGAGCTGTCTTATCTGATGTATTTCGTGCCTCTGTATTCACTCCTCTATCTAAGAGTTGTTCCATTAAACTCGCTGGTGCATCAAACATAAATGCAAAGTGCAGTGCTGTATTGCCATCGTTATCTGTCTGACTTATATTTGCACCATGATCTAGAACTTTTATAAGAGTTGATGTATGACCACCCTTGCTGGCATAGTGGAGTCCTGTTCGACCATCATTGGTTCTCTTATCAACCCTAGATGCATGGTGCTTGTCTTTTAGTAATGGCAATAAGGCATTTAAAACACTGTCATTTCCTTTAATAGATGCAATATGTAAAGCTGTTCGACCTCTTTTATCACATGCCATTGTATCAGCGCCACACCCAAGCAACATCTCAACAATTTTTGTATGTCCTCTATGGCTGGCGACCCAGAGAGGTTGTCTGCCTTCCTCATCCTGACACACAATTAATTGTGGACAGTCTTTAAGTAACCAATCCACTATGTTATCATGTCCATAATGAGCTGCTGTGTGTAAAAGTGTAACATTGGCTTTATTTACACAGTCAAATGGCAACCCATGAGAGATCATTACTTTCAAAACAGCAATATGGCCATAGATACAAGCTAAATGAGCTGGTGTCTGGCCAAGTGCATCAAAAAATATCTGACTAATAAACAGACCGCTTGAAAAATCTAAAACAAACTCTATGACATCAACATTTCCACAATAACAGGCTAAATGTAAAATGGTTCTCTTTGCCTCATCAGTGGTGGCATAAAACATTAAATCTTTGCTTATTATTTTTTTAAGACATTCTAAGCGACCTTTTTTACTTGCGATGTGAAGTGCATTCCAGCCTTCATTGTCCACATTGCCAACAGTTTCTTTCGCACCTGCGTCGAATAGTAAATCGAGCATATTTACATCATCTCTGTAGTAAAGTAGAGTCTGCAGTGGTGTAGAAAGCCATCTCTCATGTTTCTTATTTACATCGGCTCCACCTTGTATCAAGAATCTAACAGTATCTAATTCGCCCGCCTTCAGAGCCCTATTTAGTGGTGACCAACCATAGTCATCGATTGCATTCACGTTTGCTCCTTTTGATAACAATTGCCCCACTTCTTCTGGCCTCTGTTGTTCACAAGTTATTAAAAGTTCATTATTGAGGTACCAGTTTTCAATCTGTTGCATATCACTGGCTTCTGAAGCGGCAACGCTTCCCCTTCGCCAAAAGGATGACAATATTTCTGGAACCCATGAAGGCTTGTTTCTGTGTTTCTCAAATTGATTTGAGTGTGCATGGCCTCTTCGATATGTGTTGCTTTCTTTCATTTTTGATTTTCCACTACTATAGACCTGTTTTCCATATCTCTTGCCCGTTAGATAAACCTGTTTGCTTTGGGTTACTTTACTTGAATAGACATCTTTAGTATAATTTGTAAGGTTTTTCAGTGTACCTTGTTGTTGATTTATAGAACCCACTGATGTTTTCTCCAGTACAGTATTATGTTTCTCCGCTTTTGTGCTCTGATTCTGTGCTGTGGTAGTTGGGTTTTTCGGTGCAGTAGTCTGGTCGTCTGATGTATTTTCTATTGGAATTGGCGTCTGTACATTTTTAAAGGCGTATTCTTCTACATCTCCATCAGTCTTCATTGCCTCTGCCATGAGAGAAGATTAGTATTGCGAAATATATTTTAGAATTTCATGTTGCATGTATCACTTTTTGAACAATAAGCCAAAAAAATGTCTATATTCCATCAACTCGTATACTTGTATCTCAAAGATCACTAAAATATCAGGGTCCTTTTTTGTGGAATTTATTGCATATTTAAATTAAAGAGTGTCAATCATTAAACATATTTTCTGCTAAACTAAAAAAATATTTAATTATTGAACTGTAACTGCGGGGTATATGTCTGGTGCTTTGTTAGTTTTTTCATTGTGGTGTCTCTAACGGCTAGTAATATTAACGTTGTTGTCTATTCTGTTATCCACTTATAATTTGGGTTTAATTTATTTCTAACTTTGCTCCTTGTGTGTAATTTTTAATTCAAATGTCGTGCCCACGTACAGATGGATCGTCACTTTTATGTATTCATATATTTCCACGCAGTGCTTTAAATTTAATTATATATAACGTATACGGTAGTAATTCTAATAAACACAATACGTACACTGTATTAAAATCGTCAATAACCTTCTAAACGGCGCACAGCCACGTAATAGCTTTGCTATATTGCTGTGTTGCCCTTTTCACTATTACCTAGTTAAATTTTAATTTCACATTACTTTTAAAACTTAACGCTCCGGCACTTATTTCGAGGTAATTTAGCTGTTTGTAAATATGTAAATTTTGATTGTAATTTTTTTTTGTTATGTATATTGTATGTACTTTATATATATATTACTGAAATAAATAAATAAACTGAAACTGAAATATAATAAATATATCTCTATCTACTGTAATGATGATATTGACCATGAAGATACTTTCACTACAGTTGGTACAGTAACACTTCTTAATTACATTATATTAATTTCATTGCAAGCTACAAAATGCATAAGTACAGTAAGTATGTATGTGTTTGCTTTTGAAATGTAAATCATTTATTTCCAACCTTAATTAATAAATTTATATATTGGTTGAAACGAAAACAATTGTGAATTACTCGCATACGCCCAGCATAATAAATTCCAATCAATATCAAACTATAATTCTTGGCTAAGAAACCCATTAATTAAAATGTTTAATAAATATTAATATATTTTGGCTCAGGACTTACATTATCACTATTGATTTTATAACTTACGGGGTTGCTATAGATAACATTGTCACTATGTATACTCCTGTTGTTCTAATGTCATTGCATAGAAAAGCAAGTAAACAGTGGATCGTTGCCGGAGGCAACCACGACCCTAAAGCTCCTCATTCGATAGCTTCCACCCGTAAGTGTGGGTGGGCGCTACTCCTATCAGCTACCCGAAGTTAGGGGTGGGAGCCACTCCTATCAGCTACCCGAAGGTAGGGGTGGGCGCTACTCCTATCTTCTGCCCAAGGGTAGGGGTGGGCGCTTCTCCAATCTGCTACCCGAGGGTATGGGTAGGCGCTAATCCTATCTGTTACCCGAAGGTAGGGGTGGGAAGTTCTAAACCATTGGAAGAAAGGGTTCAATAACATGCTCAACCCCACCGAGGATTTTCACATTGACAATGAGACCAATAAGTAAAAAACCAACAAGGTCGTCGGCCCTAGTAGATCTTCTAGTTGATTTGTTTAATGCAATTTTCATTTGTGGTTTGGTTCCAAGTGTGTGGTTACAAACCCAGGCCATTATTAAACCAATCCCCAAAGATACAATGTTGGGTAATAGCTGTCCTAGTAATTATAGGGGTATAAGTTTACTATCTTGAACCAGTAAGTTGTACACCAGGGCTGTCCACCATGCTTATTCACTCCATGAGACTGCCAAAGCACAAGAGTATGCACTGTCTGGTTCTCACGAACTCATGGCGAAAACAATGTGCTGTGTTCACTGTGTCCTGCCGCTTTGTTCTAGTGTCAAGCTTGGGGGAACCAATTAGACACATCCAATGTTATATATTGTCTGGTTGGAAATGTGTGCATTGTACTTGAGACAGTGAACCCAGCGTAGCATTCTTGTGAATGTGCCACCCAGAGATTTGGTGTCCTCAGCAGTTAGAGCCCAGCATGGCCTCCCATAGAGGAGTACTGGAACTACTTCTGCTCTAAATAATCGGTCCTTAAGTTTCCGATTAATTCTATGTGACTTCCAAATCCTGGAAAGCCTATTCAAGGCTGCCCTGCCCATGCCTTTCCTTTAGGTCCTCACCAGACTTCCGGATCATTGATCCCAGATAACAGAAGTCATCCATCTGCTCAAGCATACCATCGTTTGAGCTTATGCTCATCCGGTCAGAGACTTGCTGAGGACTTTCAAAGTTAACTGTCAAAACTTTGGTCTTTTTGGAGTTAATATTAAGACCAACACTAGAAGCTGAGCTGAGGAGCCGTTGGGCTCCCTCTAGTGATTCAGAGAGTACTCCTAATTCATCAGCAAAGTCTAGATCACTTAGGTACTTGGCAGGATTTCCCCGACTTCTGGAGCCTGTAGGGGGAGTTAACATTTAGTTTAGTTTAGTTAACAGTAGGTGCATTACAGTCTTGTATTTCCTACGAAACAGAATATGGTCTATCTGGGACTTGTGACCCCTGGGTCCTCTATGAGTCCATAGCTTTCCAGTTCGCTTCTTGAACTCGGTTCCAGCCGAAAACAATCCATTTCCAGAGATGAAATCCTGAAGATGGACGGAATTTCGGTTAACACCATCGCTATAAACCCAGGGCGATGCAGGTGATTGATTCAGACTTGCATTAAAGTCTCCCAGGAATGTTAAGAATGCATGCTGATCCACTCTATCAGTAGTTGCTTGTAGATTGTGGTAAAAACTTCCCACCTCCTCTACTGGGGCAACACTAGTTGGAGAGTAGCACACAATCAGAACCACCTTAGGAAACTTCTTAGCCAGTCTTCCAGAACATGAGAAGTGGCAACGGATGATGCGGATAGAGATTTGGTCTATTTTGTCCAATGTTGCATGTGCAGTTGGATTCATTAATAGACCAATTCCACTATTGCCACTATCATCTGCTGAAAACTTTGTATATGGTTGTATGGGTACCAATATTTAATTCAACGTTGGCCCACAGTATCTGACTATATTATTAATTCCATCGAAGAATTAGCCTTCAAACATTCGTCAACAGATCGACCAACAGACAGAAGAATGAACAGTGGTTGAAAGAATTACATTAACTACATTAGTAGCAAGCTCAGCAGTAAGAAAATCGGCCAATGCATCAATTGGTGGAGTTGGAATTCTGCTAAGCCCATTTGCACTTCAGACCCTAAACAACATCGAATCAATAAATTCTAGGGTCATGATTGCAACATTTGATGGGAATGCTTAGACAACAGTAATATGTTGCTACAGTCCAACCAATGTTTCAGAGCCAGAACAAGCGGTCAAGTTTTATGAAGATCTGACTTGACTAATAAAGGATATTCTGAAACACAACGTCAAAGTCATTGCTGGTGACCTGAATGCTCAAATTGGCCCAGAAGACATCAAGGGTTACACCTATAACACCAGTTCGCACAGAAATGGGTGCTTACTCTTAGAAGACCTAATGGATGGATGTGAATTGATGTTAACAAACACCACATTCGCAAAAAGTAAGGGGAAGCTATGGATATTTCAATACCCTAATAGAACCAAAGCACAGCTGGATTACATCCTTATAAACAAAATGTGGAGAAACATCATGATTAACTGCGAGGCATACAGCTCATTCAACCTGATTGGTTCAATTGATAATAATCAACTAAGAAAGGTTGACGACTTCCAGTACCTTGAGTCATGGATAGAGAGTAGCAAAAAAGACATAGAAGTTAGGAATGCAAAGGCTTGGGTAGCTCTATCAAAAATGGATACCATCTGGAAATCAGATCTCTCCAGGCACCTGAAGACTAAGTTCTTTCGAGCCACAGTGGAAAGTGTAATTTTATACGGGGGTGAGACCTGGACACTGACGAAATCACTTTAACACCGAATTTATGGTTGCTACACAAGACTACTAAGGGCAGCCCTAAACATCAGCTGGAGACAACGCATGACAAACGCCGAGCTCTATTGTACTATACTACCTGTATCAACCACCCTCCGTGAACGCAGATTAAGATTCAGTGGGCACTGCTGGCGAAGTAAAGACGAGGTCATACCAGATCTACTTTTCTGGAAAGCATACCAGTGGACGACCGGCTATAACCCCCTATAGTTATGTACCTCTACGCTGCCACTGCGCTTGTACAGTATAGCTACCGGAGATTGTGCAGTCAGTTATTAACTAAAGGAATAAGACCAAATCAGAACGAACTCTAGTTATTACCAGGGCCGATTACATGGGGGTTGGGACACCCTCCCAGACAATATTTGAGTCGGTGCAAATCGCACCAATAGGTGCACGCAGGGCCCATGTGAAGAATACCAGACTTTCTGCCGTTATATTTCACTTTGCAGTTACCCCCATGTGAAGAATACCAGACTTTCTACCGTTATATTTCACTTTGCAGTTACCCCCATGTGAAGAATACCAGGTTTTCACCAAAACCACAGGTTACAGAAGGGCTGAATCTAACCAAAACAATAAACGAATTAGTATATGTACAGGTTATAAGACAGAAATAAGCGCTATAAAACACTTAAAGATAAAATAAAAAAAATAAAAAATCTTCATATATAAAATTCCAATAAAAAGTCGACCGAAAAGTGAAATCCTGGTATTCTTCAGATGGGCGGCACGCAGGGTTAAGATGGTCCATACAGTAACACCACGAAACTGTTTTGTCTTGTAACAGGGTAGCAGTTTAATACAGTGAAAGAGGGAAAATTAATTGCACTATAACACTGGTAGTCAGAGAGTAGGAATACTTTGACTATGGTAAAAGGCCTTTCTGAATTATCTTTGTTTAAATTTCAATATAATATTTATTTATTGTTTTATTATACTGGTATACACTACTGACTACTTACTGTATTCAAAATTGTCAATTTCCTAACTAAATGAAAAAAGAGACGAAAACCCACGGGCAGCAGTGCGATATCTCATCGCGGTCAACGCTACAAAGTAAAAGGCAAAATAGATACAGTAGGTGTGGAGCTATATTTAGCAATAATTACAGGATAGAACAGAATAAAAAATGTCACGATAGAACGACAGTTAGGTATGAATGAATGCCTTTCTTTAGAGTCATTGTTACTGATAGCATGATGAAATGGATATTGTTAAAACTATCGTATTGAGTACAATAATTAAGAACTGGATTAAAATTGGATTTAAAAAAAAACGTAGAATTCAATTCAAATGATTAAAACGATAATTTGTTGAATTGAATTTTTTTGTAAACTTTTATAAAGTACTGTTAGTAGCCTACTACTTCGTTTTAAACATTAATATTTAGTTGCAACAATAGGGTTGCTGCCTGAAATTTTTTGAGCCGATATTATCATTGCATATTGTCAATTACTATTATAATTATATATAATTATTAATTACTATTATAATTACCACCGCAAAAAAAATATAAATATATTTTCTTAATTTGTTACCTTTTTCGCTCGAAAGTACCCCAAAATCGGGAGAAAAAGTTTAACTTTTTTCCCTAAGGAAAATAGTAACCCGTAAGATTGCATTGATTTTACTTTTTTTCCCTGCGAAAAAAGTAAATTAAACTATTTTTGGTGGAATTTCTTATAAATATGTGGTTTTCACCACATTTCACCACATTACATGTGGTAAAAGAGCATCGGCGTAGAAAAGGTTTGCAAGTCATTTGAGCCAAATCCATGCACGGTCTCAAAAGTTATTGCAACTTTAGTGTCTGCAAGGCGAACTCCAAAACGGAACTCAATATCTAATATTGGTGTACTTAGCTTAGCTTAGCTTAGCTTAGCTTAGCTTAGCTTAGCTTAGCTTAGCTTAGCTTAGCTTAGCTTAGCTTAGCTTAGCTTAGCTTAGCTTAGCTTAGCTTAGCTTAGCTTAGCTTAGCTTAGCTTAGCTTAGCTTAGCTTAGCTTAGCTTAGCTTAGCTTAGCTTAGCTTAGCTTAGCTTAGCTTAGCTTAGCTTAGCTTAGCTTAGCTTAGCTTAGCTTAGCTTAGCTTAGCTTAGCTTAGCTTAGCTTAGCTTAGCTTAGCTTAGCTTAGCTTAGCTTAGCTTAGCTTAGCTTAGCTTAGCTTAGCTTAGCTTAGCTTAGCTTAGCTTAGCTTAGCTTAGCTTAGCTTAGCTTAGCTTAGCTTAGCTTAGCTTAGCTTAGCTTAGCTTAGCTTAGCTTAGCTTAGCTTAGCTTAGCTTAGCTTAGCTTAGCTTAGCTTAGCTTAGCTTAGCTTAGCTTAGCTTAGCTTAGCTTAGCTTAGCTTAGCTTAGCTTAGCTTAGCTTAGCTTAGCTTAGCTTAGCTTAGCTTAGCTTAGCTTAGCTTAGCTTAGCTTAGCTTAGCTTAGCTTAGCTTAGCTTAGCTTAGCTTAGCTTAGCTTAGCTTAGCTTAGCTTAGCTTAGCTTAGCTTAGCTTAGCTTAGCTTAGCTTAGCTTAGCTTAGCTTAGCTTAGCTGAATCTAACCAAAACAATAAACGAATTAGTATATGTACAGGTTATAAGACAGAAATAAGCGCTATAAAACACTTAAAGATAAAATAAAAAAAATAAAAAATCTTCATATGGCACGTTCCACGGTAAAGTACGTGACTGTCAGAGACCAATTTTTACATTCTTTTGCAAATTACATATATACAACAGTCTTCATAGAGCATCAACTTGTGATATTCTGAGAGACAAAGTATTCTGCTACACGTTTAGTATAGAAGCTAAACTTCTTAGTGTAGATGGCTTTAGTAATCATCAACCAAACGCAGGTAAAGTACGTGACGCGCAGAAATTTTAAAATATATTTTTTTTAATGTAAGTCCAAAATCCAGCGAATTGAGCACCTTGAGGTAATAAATGAGTCCACAGCAGCCAAGAGGTAATATTGCTGTTTCCAAAACAGCCTTTATTGACATTTCAAACCTAACGCAATTCAGTGAATTTGATGTAAAACAAAGTAAAGTACGTGACATTGCCAAGTAAAGTACGTGACATTGCCAAGTAAAGTACGTGACCCATGCGATTTCATCCGAATATCCAAATCTATTTCACCCCGCTTCCATGCGGCAATATGTTTTTACAATCCAATTTGGTAACGAAATTAACTAGATACAGATTCTATCATATTTTTAAAGACCGGGTGATTGAAAATAATAATAAAATTTTGATTAACTAATATTAGGGGTAGGCCTACGGTTATTATAGTCCGTGTTTCGCTATTACACACACTGGTGATATCATGTATTGTCTTTTTTATTGTGCAGTAGTCGCAGTTCGTATAGCTGATGGTGGATTGCTTATTTTTGATGACGTTGCTACGGCCCTAGCTCTATCTGTGTCGAGGTTACCGCTACGCGCTATGGTACTGGCACGTTTCTAATTAATTAGAACCACTAAGACCTTGGGAAAATGTTGCTGTCATCTCATTAACCATGGGCCATGCACGCGTTAGCAATTATTGATAATATTTAATTGGTTGTCTCTGGGGAAACAATAGTTCATAACAAATGGACTTATATCACCCCACCCTGATCTGGTAGAGACATATGTTATATCGTTTTGCAGGCTTCAGTTGCAGGTGGATAGAGTTGTCATCCAATAGACGCCGAGCTCCAGGTGGCCTGATGGGCAGGATTCACAGTGTGTGATGCGCTGGCACTGCTTAAGTGGTCAGTTATAGTCCATACAACCGTCACCTACTTTACGAAAAAATATTTTTATGTCACGTACTTTACGAAAAAATATTTTTACGTCACGTACTTTACCATTGTAAATGTGTCAAAAGCACAGAATTTTCGAGAAATGTTCAACACAAAACATGTAAATATACTTTAATATTGTAGATTCCACTTTTAGTTCCCTTGGAGCTAAATTTGACTTTATAAAATAAAATAATACATATTTTTGGTAAAGTACGTGACATTCAAATTGCCTCATGCAAAAATCAAAAGTATTAGTCAGTCAACTCGTTTTAGATCATGAACAACGTGGCATTGCATTCCCAAAATGTATATATTCCATCTGAAAAGGCTGAAAATAGCAAAACTGTATTGCATTGTATCAAATTTTCAAAAAACAAAATGTCTCCAATTTTGACAAAAAAATTGAAATTTTAACGCACCAGCTACCAGAGCAATTTACGATACTAAAATTTATAAATTTGAGATTTATAGTTTCAGATTTGTATTCTGCGATAAATTTCGATCTAGTAAAAGTTCACAAAAGCCAACAATACCTAACTTTTAGAAATGAGCCCTTGGTTGACGTTATCGTGGAACGTGCCATATATAAAATTCCAATAAAAAGTCGACCGAAAAGTGAAATCCTGGTATTCTTCAGATGGGCGGCACGCAGGGTTAAGATGGTCCATACAGTAACACCACGAAACTGTTTTGTCTTGTAACAGGGTAGCAGTTTAATACAGTGAAAGAGGGAAAATTAATTGCACTATAACACTGGTAGTCAGAGAGTAGGAATACTTTGACTATGGTAAAAGGCCTTTCTGAATTATCTTTGTTTAAATTTCAATATAATATTTATTTATTGTTTTATTATACTGGTACTACACTACTGACTACTAACTGTATTCAAAATTGTCAATTTCCTAACTAAATGAAAAAAGAGACGAAAACCCACGGGCAGCAGTGCGATATCTCATCGCGGTCAACGCTACAAAGTAAAAGGCAAAATAGATACAGTAGGTGTGGAGCTATATTTAGCAATAATTACAGGATAGAACAGAATAAAAAATGTCACGATAGAACGACAGTTAGGTATGAATGAATGCCTTTCTTTAGAGTCATTGTTACTGATAGCATGATGAAATGGATATTGTTAAAACTATCGTATTGAGTACAATAATTAAGAACTGGATTAAAATTGGATTTAAAAAAAAACGTAGAATTCAATTCAAATGATTAAAACGATAATTTGTTGAATTGAATTTTTTTGTAAACTTTTATAAAGTACTGTTAGTAGCCTACTACTTCGTTTTAAACATTAATATTTAGTTGCAACAATAGGGTTGCTGCCTGAAATTTTTTGAGCCGATATTATGATTGCATATTGTCAATTACTATTATAATTATATATAATTATTAATTACTATTATAATTACCACCGCAAAAAAAATATAAATATATTTTCTTAATTTGTTACCTTTTTCGCTCGAAAGTACCCCAAAATCGGGAGAAAAAGTTAAACTTTTTTCCCTAAGGAAAATAGTAACCCGTAAGATTGCATTGATTTTACTTTTTTCCCTGCGAAAAAAGTAAATTAAACTATTTTTGGTGGAATTTCTTATAAATATGTGGTTTTCACCACATTTCACCACATTACATGTGGTAAAAGAGCATCGGCGTAGAAAAGGTTTGCAAGTCATTTGAGCCAAATCCATGCACGGTCTCAAAAGTTATTGCAACTTTAGTGTCTGCAAGGCGAACTCCAAAACGGAACTCAATATCTAATATTGGTGTACTTAGCTTAGCTTAGCTTAGCTTAGCTTAGCTTAGCTTAGCTTAGCTTAGCTTAGCTTAGCTTAGCTTAGCTTAGCTTAACCCCCGGCCGCAACGGTGACCCCCCGCCAGCATTGCCCATTTTGAATCCTCCGCACTCCCTTCGTCGCTACCCCCCGGTGCGCCCGCCGCGCCTACCGGTACCTTAGCCCACCATTACAACGAATAGCTACTGTAGCGGTGCATGCAATTACAAACAGTCTGACAGTCTAAAGAAAATCCCGTGGGATTATCGCATCTTAAATCATATAGAACTATTAATCAAAGGGGTAGAAATCATAGTTCGAAATTGTAATTTGCAGTAACCATCAAGATCGATTGAGAAACACAGCAAAGAATTTAAATCAGAAATTACAAATAATTACGAATTATTGCAAGAAACAAATACTGAGATTATACTGAGATTGAGATTAACAGAGATAGATTATGGATAGCACATACCGGAAATACAGCCAATTTATAGGTGATTCATAAAGGATGATGCAATAATCCTCTCATTGGTTCCCCAATCCGCGCTACCATTAGACCAACCTGGAAGCAGCTAGGGCAATAAGGAAGCCGGATTGTGAACCTAATGGCTCCTAGAATCACAAATTATTACCATATATGGTAATGGTTGCGTTACTTAATTTCGCGATATTCAAAGCACGGTACATACAATCTAATTTAGCGCAAATATAACGGAAATTAATGCAAATATACGATTAATCCGATTACTCCCAATAACAGCAAGCTTGCATCAAGGTTTTTATAGGAAACTTGCTACCGTAAAACTATTTATTTATATTTTATTACAAAATTACATAGGTAGGGCTACATACTATACAAAATGGATAAGATTTACGAATATGGATATTTTATTTTCCTTATCTAAATATGATTGCGCATCATTATGGCTTATCTAAATATCTATACTGTATAATGGGCTGATAACAGTATCGTAACACCGTTCCAAGGGAAACAAGCAATGTTTCCCTCCAATTGTAGAAGAATATAGGGCGATGTAAACAAACAAAATAAAATTTACTTTCAAATAATCTAAATAACTTGGTACTATAATAGTTCTAATATTTACAAATATTGCCATAGATATTGCATAATGGTTTTACATACAAATTAAATTTACAAAAATATTATCTCTCTCACTGCATAATGATTACTAAATACAAATTAAATTTACAAAATATTGCTTTCCCTTTCATACTACATAATGATTACTACATACAATTTACAAAAATATTGCTCTTTCATTTACAAATTGACGGTCTACTTAATAAAAAACCCTGGCTAGGGCTGGTGAAAGGAGTAAGCCAAACCCACAGGTTTGTCTCCCCAGTCACCTCCTTCGCCTCTCTCATAATATAAAACTCTAAAATGAATATGACTAGTGTATATGAGTCCAGTCGATCGTTTTACCAAAACCTACGATATACATCAGAGCGACGATGATGTATATGTCTAGAGTCTGTCGCTCCATGATACTATCGTATTATCGGCTCGCTCCTGGGTTCTTTGGGCTTGCTCCCCTCTTTCGCCCCCTCCCCAGATACACCAGTCTTCCTCCTGTGGACTCAGATGACGGCGTCCGTGAGGTATCACTTCCCGGAGCCGGCGACGATGTTCCCTGGGCCCCGGCTGTCTCTCGGCTGGTACTCCCCCTCGGCCTCGTCCCATTTGCCGTGTTCCCGTGGTCGCCTCCGCCAGCTCCTCTTTCTGCAGTTGCACGCGCGCCTTTTCGGACGCCCCCTGTGCCCTCCGCTGCAGTCGTCGAGCTTCAATTATCGAATGATAGTGCTCGTCCTTGACCTGATGCTTGTCTAGGACTCCTCCTTCTGGTACTTGCCGCGAGCTGTGAGCTCCGGCTGTTGTCGCTGTGGGCGCCGCGGTCCGTTGCTCCTCTATTCGTTCGGCGGTCAATGACCCCACCGGTACGTGAGTCAACAGAAATTCATTGCGGTATTGTATAGCCGCCATCCTCCAATCTCCTCGCGCGCGCACCACCTTCCTCGTCTCCAAAAATAAACCTTTGGTTATACTGTCGCAAATAGCAACAAAGTTCCAAGTATACTTATTGTCCATGTTCAACTGTCTAAAGTATGATCTGACAACTACAACTCCAGTATTCTGCGGAAGGTCTTGAGCGGTTAGTATCAGCTCCTGATATTATGGTAGAGATTGCAAATACGGTTCATATGCGACGTGTGATGGATCTACCGCCCAGAACCCGTATCCTGCTTTAAACGGCAACCACCGCATTTGCGCTTGGTTGTGGTAATCAGCCACACCCTCCCACTTGTCTAACATTTCCCGGAGTAGGTTGGTGCTATGGTTTTGGAAAGAATCATCACGTAGTTGACATTTCGCACTACGATGTCCCTTTACCCCACAATATCCACATTGAGAAATGAAGACGGTGCACGTATGGAATGAGTGATCTGTCTCGTTGCACCAACAACAAACCTTATGCTCCGCCTCTACTACAGCGTCGCACGACTTTTGACTATGCCTTGTGCTGCCGCACAACTTGCATCTACGCACTTGTGGAAATCAGGCCCTTTCATATATGAGGTCTCCAATCGGCTTCGCACTCCCTTCCTTCCCAATGTCTAAAACGATATCATCCTCTCCAGTCAGAGGTTGTCGATCCAGAACAAAGTAAACATCCTCGCCTTTGTCCTCTATCTCCAATATTTCCTCCCGCGTTCGTTTCGGATATGTCTTCTCCACCGGGAGATCCACTCCGAACACCTCCACTAACGTCTCCGGCCAACCCTCTCTAATGGGTCTATCCGCCTCTAAGTGGACGGGAGTACCAAACCTGCGGGTTTGATTCCCGAACCACTTCTCCAAGGCCTCTGGCGTCGGATACTCCATCAACGGTCGGTCTCCCAAATCTCCGATGTTCTGTCGATATATTCCTTCGAATATTGCTAATCCTCTCCTAACCATCGACGTGTTTTCTAGCGATTGGTTGAAGAACGGGGTTAAGAAATGCTTCATCACGTCGGATTGGATTCCCCCTTTCGAGCGAACGTATTGATCTCCTCCGAACACCAATGGATGACGCTTCAAAACTTGCGCAACAATATCCGCGACTAAACAAGTTACCGTGTTCGACTCCAGCACCAAATAATATTGCAGCAACGCACAGGGTGGCGTGCAGATGTTCCAATACACTAACGCTTGCTGCTTAAAGTGGGATTTGAAAGTGGTCGCATTGCTAATGTAATCCATAGTGGGGGTTGGGGGGTGCTTTTTTGCCGAGTCAGCTCTCGGGGCAAATACCACACCCTGGTTTGCCATTCCACAGGGTGGGTGTCGCAATGGAGTCAGATATGAGGCCCATCACCCATATCTACTCTGGCGCACATGACCCACCATTGGCTGTTGCAGCTCATCTGCTGGGTCATGCCCTGTACCCTTGCTGCCAGGTGCAGGTCGCAGTGAAGTGCTCTCAGAGTGGACATGAGAACACTCTACTCCTGACCAGCCATTAGTAGATCACCATCTGCCTGGTCAGGCCATATACCCCTGCAGCCAAGTATTTGGGTCCTTAATCCAGGACCAAGGGCGTCCTTATCCCAGAACGAAGGGGGTCCTAGTTACAGGACCAGATATGCCCTAGTAAGAGGGTCTATGCAGCTACAGGTGGCACCTCCTTTATGCTGCATGGAGGTGGCAAGTTTTCTTGATCAATGACCTAGAATACTTGACCTGACCTAGATACCACTATGGTAGCTAGTGTTGTAGATAGGTTTAGCTAGTAATTTCAACATTGGTTCCGACATCCTACTTCCCTCTATAAATATTTTGTAGTAGCTAGATCTTGTTATTATTTGAATAGAAAATGTTCCAGAAGATGTTAGCTATTCATTTAAAAAAAATTATATTCTAGAACAAATATTTTTTGTTCTAGAACATTTTTTAGAAAAAAGCTGGATTCTATTAACGTGTTTAAAATCAATAAAAAAAATTTTCAAAATTTTTTATTTTTTCACAATATTTTTTTTCACAATTTTTTTTATTGATTTTAAACACGTTTTAGAACGGTTCCATGAGTTTTTAATAAAACACTAGCTACCATAAAAGTTTGTATCTTACTTAAACGAGGATGCTTCAATTACGTCCATTGATAAAATTGCAGCAAATTAAAATTTATAGAACTCTCCCCATATCAAAATATCAAATTGTTGTAAAATAAATCTTGCCCCCAGTCACCGCCCCCAGTTAACTCGATGGCATGGCCTTGTATATAGTACGCCTTGGCTACGGCTTAGCGTGGGGGAGGGTGCTCGTAGCTTTATTACTTGTACACATACATGTCTTATGTTTTTATTCCACAGTGCTATTTTCGTTTATCCCTTTCCGTAATCTGTATTGTTTATGTGACATTAATTATTACTTTACTCTTATTACAACGGAATAAATAAAATATAATTGAATTGAATTGAATTAAATTAAATTAAATATAAGTATGACTTGTTTGATCAGCTGATCGAGGGAGGTGATCAGGCCTTGTATTACGATGGCCTTATTTTTGATTTTTTTGTGATTTTTGATTTTTTATTGCCTGCAGCCGAAGCAAATACATGCAACTTTCGAATGCTCATATCTCAGCTATTTCCCAACTAAATTCAAATGTGTTGTATTCCAAAATTGTAGCATTACTCAATGACGTTAGTATTGACAGCGAGTTGTTATTTAGGACTTTACAACTTTATACCACAATACATTATTGTATTGGCCTGTACAATTAGTATTGTATTGGTGTATTATTATTATGTTATGTCCCAACGGCGTTACTGTAAAGTAACGCCGTCATGGTTACCACATACACAATAGTTGGATTTTATTTTTAATTGCCTGACAGCCAGATAGGCCTACTGCATTACCTACCGGTAGCTATTAATAACCAGTAGCTATAAACTATTAACATGGCTCCAAACGCCACCATAAATATAAGCTAACTTTTTTATAGCATAATTTATGTCATTTTTACAGCAACAAATTTAATTTGTGCAGTTTCTATCACTTATAATATAATATATACAATCATTTCGTAATGTTACAATTTTGGAATTAAACTACAAAGATACTTGTTCCACTGTTTCGTTTCCAATTTCGTGCAATCTCATTAAGATTTGTAGAAGGGTGGCATGATAATGATAATACAAATTGTTCCTAAAAGATATTTTAAAATTTACAAAACAATTAATGTCTTGTCGTTTGAAGAATCTTGTTTCTATGTTGCAATAAAAGTGGCTTTTGTGAAATTTAGAAGTTGTATCCGTGGTGACTTTGGTTGTAATATTCTGGAATTAAGAAAATGTAGTTATTAGATATAGTTCGCTTATAAGCGGTTATAGTATAGTATTGTAAGTAATTTCAAAATCGTAGCGTCTTACGGGGTAGAACCAGTTTAACTTCATTTACTAAACTCAAATCTTTAGATTTGAAATGGGTAGAACAAAGCGAAACAAATCAACGAAAAAGGAGTTGGATTATGCGGCTACAAGGATGTCTAAGATATACAAAACCAAGCTCATCAAGGTTCCTGGAATTGGTCCGATTTTCTACCAGCGGATGGAAAAGAAGGGAATAACAAAGACGAACCAGCTCATAAAAAAGCTACTTGGACCTCAAGGGGGATTACACACAGTTTGCGGGATTTATGTATAGAGTTTGCGGACCGCATCTCTCGAAAAGGCACTTCAATCAAGTCTATAAATGGATTGATGTACTCAGTAAAGGTTATTGTACAGGGACCAGCAAGGTAGAAATAGGTAACTGTCTGTGTGCGCAATCGCCATCCAGAAAAAGAAAACAAACCCTAACAAAAGCTAAGCTAAGCTAAGCTAAGCTAAGCTAAGCTAAGCTAAGCTAAGCTAAGCTAAGCTAAGCTAAGCTAAGCTAAGCTAAGCTAAGCTAAGCTAAGCTAAGCTAAGCTAAGCTAAGCTAAGCTAAGCTAAGCTAAGCTAAGCTAAGCTAAGCTAAGCTAAGCTAAGCTTTTGTCCTTTTGTCAAAAGGAGTTGGAGTAAACTCATCAGTGTCCTTTTCATCCGTAAGTGCTCGATACACTGTGGTATTTATTAGATAACAGGATTCGTTGGCATCGGAGAATTCGTCTGTATAGAATCCTTCCCACTCAGAACCTTGGTCAGTGTCGTTCACATCACTGAATTGGACATGTAGTTCGGGCTCACTTACCTGACTCGGGTTGTCTCGTTCGAACTCACTGTGTAACAAGATGTGATGTTTCGCGCCACACTTTGCACACTTTACGTCGGAGTAACAGGTTCGCCGTTGGTGTCCTGATCTGAGGCAATTATAGCATAGCCGCTTATTACACAGGACTGTACGTCTGTCTACAGGGGATTTCTTTAGAAATTCAGCACACGCACTCAAACGGTGAGGCCCGTCGCACAGCGCACATTTTGGTTTGATGTTACTCACCTTAACTTGGTTAACGTTCTGCACTCTCGTTCTTTCTTCGGGCTTTCTTCCGTGAATTCTCTTAGGAGACGTAGGAGGAGTTGTTGTTACCTGTTCTCTCCTGTCACTGGTTCGAGACTTGTATTTACTTACGTCTTTATAGGTCTTGTTGTCATAGTAAGATTTTGCTGTGTCTTTCCCGCTGTCCTCTTCTTGAGAAGCTTGGCTTTCGCCGTCGTCAGTATAGCACACTGGTATTATCCTTCTCCTAGAAACGGGTTTCTCACTTACCTTATTTTCCGATGTTTTCTCTCTGGACTGCCTTATGAGTTGTAATTTTACTTCACTATCTAAGAAAGACATGAGATCAGCCATGGTAGGACTTCGTCGTTGTTGTTCATTCATGTACAACACTTTCTTGTCCCAGCGTGTACATACTCCACCCTTTGGTAAAGTAGAGACTACGGCTCCAATAACCATGGAACTCTGATATTCATGCGACTTACCTAACCAGTCCAGTTGTCTACAGATCTCTTGAATTTCATCGGAAAACTCTATAATCTCGCTACTAAGGAAGTGTCGGGGGGGTACTAACTTTGTATACAAATACTTAGCTATGTTATCTTTGTTACCATACCTGATGTTTAATGTATCCCAAACTTGTCTTAATCCTTCTGGATGTCCAATAAACTTTAACGCCATTAACTTGGGAGGTCCTTCCAAGCACTTGATGAGGAATCTAAGTTTCTCTCCGTTAGATAGTACAGAGTTCTGTATGCTATCTTTGTAATATTCGTTGAAAGGTAACCATTTCATCTCATCTCCATTGAATTTGACGATCTCTCCCACTTTGACCGCTTGGCGGGCTTCTGTTCTAGCCATCTGACGCGTAAAGCTTTCTTGGGCCATCGTGTTATTTAATATCGAATTATCGGTATACAAATTTCTCGGATCATTATCAGGTCTATAGGGAATATCATTAATAACAGGTCTATAATCACCCTTAATAGGGTTTGCTATAGGAGTTTCAACTTCACTAGCAGTATAGATGCGTGTAGGCTCCACACCTTGCGCATGTGATACTTCAGACCTAACGGGTTGACTCAATGTTACCGGGGGCATTGGTATGCCTTTTTGTATATTGACTAATTTGTCGCGTTCTAGCGCGATACTTTGCTGCACTTCTTGCAACTCTGCTCTACTTTCCCTCACTGTTCCCTTAAGTTGGTGGACAGTCTCCTGCATCTGTCCTAGCAGAAGATTCATCCCCCGCCGTCCCTCTTCCACCCACTCAACCGCCGAAGCGGGAGTCGCCAACATAGTAGCGGGCTGACGCGGGACGACGGGAGACAAATTATTGATTTCTCTCTCTGCTATCTGGACAGGGGTATTTGCATGGACTGTTCCACCGGGTACAGGCAGTGTAGTGCTATGTAAAGGGAATTTAGAGTTAAGCTCTGGAAGTGCAGGGGTCTCTAGCATAGAAGTGACTTTGGGAATTACAGGCCTAATTATTTCAGGTTCATCGACTATAGTAGGGAGTCTTTTGACCTGGATAAATTGTTCTATAGGTTCTGCACTACCTAAATCTGTGCTAGTTAGCTGTCTTTTAACAGCTGGGGGCAAATCAGGCAATTTGCGACGGTAATATGTTTTTCTACGCCTACTTAGATGAGATCTATTTCCTCCGCCTTCAGGATCGGTAGTATCACCTTCCTCCGAGGATGTGTATCCTTGGCGCTTGGGAGTAGATTTTCTCATCATCTGCATTTGATTAGCAGTGAACTGTTTATTTATACTGTCTTGTGTCTCTTGCAGATTTTCCAACTCCAGTTGGGTAGTCTGCTCAGATGCTCTCCTTTCTACTTCTGCCACTGCCTTCGCTGCCTTTCTTTCGGCTTCTGCTTCCGCCGCCTTTTTCTTTCTTTCGGCTTCTGCTTCTTTTCTTTCGGCTTCTGCTTCTTTTCTTTCTGCTTCTGCTTCCGCTGCTCTTGCCTTTCTTTCGGCTTCTGCTTCTGCCATAACTGCCGCCATATCCGCCGCCTTTTGTTCCTCTATCCTTCTTTTCTTTATTTGTTCTTCTCGGACTCTAGTGAGGCGGAGTTTTTCATCACATTCAGCTTGGTTTGCAGCTAACATTTCGGCATCGATTGAGTCTAACACAAGCTTGGTTCCTTCACTATTAGGGGAAAGTCCATGTAGCCGTCTCCTCAACTCTTCGTCTCCTAGGAATCGCTGATAGTCGGACAAATAAATGTCGATAGCGTCTCTAGTTCGCGGTTTCTCGGCGGCCTCTTCGCTTTCCTCTTGAGCAAGGGTGACATCAGTTTGTTCGGAGACATCAGTCGGTTCCTCATAGATTGATCTCTCAGCCAGCTGGGATTTCCACGGGGCTGTTTCCTGTACTTTGAGATCTACTCGATGTAGCCAAGTTTTGACAGCAACCTGCAGCGACGTGTCCTGTCTTCTTTTGGAAGTTTCCTCAAAGGCTGAGAGGATTAGTCGAATGCGTAGGGTTCTTTCGCGTATTTGATATAGCAGTTCTTCCTGCTCTTGAGGTCCGTGAGGTTGTCGAAACAGTTGTTCCTCCAATCGCTCCAAGGATCCGAAGAATCCCTGCACATATCCTGCTGCCGACCTCTTCCAAACAGCTGGATCCATTGTATCTTTTGCCACTCCCATCCTGTGTATATCTTCCCAAGTAGCCTCGGACATATCAAACGGAAGTCCGAGTCCGGGAAAGTTCCATTGTGTTTCAACAATAGATCTCAATTCTTCCCTGGCGTATCCCGCGTAATTATCTTGGGTCGCTTGCTTATTCTTCGCCCAGTCGGTTTGATGTTCTTCCACCGCAATGAGTATAGTAGTCAGCACTGCAGCAGGAAGAGTAAGAAGGGGGTCCGAGTAGACTGTATCAGCCATCTGCACTCCATGTTCGGGAGTCAACTCTACAGTATCCGAACTGCTGGAGCTATCAGGTCTCTGGGAAGTAGGTTCTTGACCAAGATGTTGCTGCGATAGGACAGCTGCCTCTTGGTCCCGTTTTACCTGTGCCCGAGTGCCTATGATGGACCTATGGTGGACTAGCCTAGGGTCTGATACTACTGGAGGGATGACCTTTTTTACAGTAGGAGGTGAGCCGAACTTCTCTTTTATTCGCTCCACACTCCTATCTGAATCACAGATAGTGGTCTCGATCAGACTGTCCGACAGGTTTTGCTGAGTGTCAGACATGTTTAGTTATACAGTTGAATGTCTACTACTATAATTTCAGTTAAAGCAAATCGAGTAATTCAGTATGACCGCAAGCCTAGCGATTTATTACCGGTACCGTTACTCAGTGGAACGTGATATATATACAATATATTAGAATACCGGTATGCTTATAATATATAAGTATTATTACAGACTAGATTTGTCACAGAGTACCGGTATATAATTTTAGCACAAATATATATATATATAGTAGGCCTATAATGAATACCGGTATACAGCTTACACTTACAGCATGTAAGTATAATTATGAACTAGAATTAATTACAGAGTACCGGTATGATTTCCGCTCAAATATATAGAGATAAATATAATAAGCCTATAATGAGTACCGGTATGTCAATTATTTTTAGAATAATTGAATTTCTGAATATTTTGGGGTTACTTCGTTACTTTAACTTACTTTATTACCGTTATTTAAGCAGTAGTCCAACTGATAGTGAGACCTAGTTGTTGTATGGCAGGCCTACTATTTATAAATCGTTTGAGTTGATTTATAATAGATATATACCCGTTTAAAAAGGGTTTTGACAATATTTGAAATAAATGTTATTATTTCTGGGGGTCACTACACAGAAGCTGAACGCCTCTCAGTGAAGTGCTATTTATTTGACACTAAAACTGATAATTCTAATTTACCTAAGTTACTTAATACTACGAATTACTTACGATACGGGTGAGATTAATTCTCTAATTAAACACAACAAAATATTACGTACGAAATTTTTTAGGGTAATTTTACAGGAAGTCTACAAACCAGTCTAACAAAGGGTTAGATTTCTGGCTATTACAAAGGACAGGGTACTACGGTATTTAAATAATAAGTAGTAGTAAATATATTGTACTGTCCAGATAGGAAAATACCACCGCCTGACGACCTATAACCGTATCGCTATAGGTACTACGTTATGTATCACGGATTGTTCCTACCCAGAAGCTAATAGAGCTAACGAATGTGCCTATCAACCACTTTACAACACAAATATACTGCCTACACTAATTACTTCGGAAGGCACTGTACTCTAAACCCTAAATTAGGTACAAGTACCGGTATAACAAATAATCAGTAGTTAAATATACTTGAACAGTTAAAAGAACCACGGCATCTGCTGGAGTGACCGAAGCACAAAGTCGTCAGTCTTTACCTACGCCAAGCAGCCCTGATGTAGTACCGGGGTTAGTTTAACTATAACGGTATGTATAACAAGCACAATTACTGTAGGAATAAACTTGGGGACATGAATGTTGCGAATAATCGCATAAACTCTGAATAATAAATATTACGCTACCCGTACAGAATACTCAAACAAATACAAACCAAACGCTGGCAGACTACTATCAAGCCTAAACAAACTACTGTATGTGCAGATTCTGAAACTGTTAGTTAGTATGCGTGCTAACACGGTAGTACGACTTACTCTTTAAGAGGGGATTGACCTTACAGTGTTGACTGCCCCAACTTACTAACGGCACTTGATCAGACCAACTCTACACACGCAGCAATCCCTTCAGACCCAAAAATAGCTAGACAACAATCCAGCCTACAAATATTTGAGTAATAACTATTACGGTACCTGAACAGACCACACAAACAAACACAGGCCAAAACACTGGCAGACTACGATCAAGCCTAAATAAACTACAGTATATGCAGACTCTGAAACTGTTAGTTAGTATGCGTGCTAACACGGTAGTACGACTTACTCTTTAAGAGGGGATTGACCTTACAGTTATGACTGCCCCAACTTACTAACGGCACTTTATCAGACAAACTCTACACACGCCGTAATCTCTCCAAACTCAACAACAGTCAGACAGCAGCTCAGCCTACAATTATCTGAACAATCTGAGCAGGGTCACACGCCTTCTGCTCAATATTAGCCTACTAGGAAATAAAACCGACAGAAATAGGTAAAATCTCAATAAAAATTCAGGGCTGCAGTCCCTGATTAAGTACTAAGACCTACCAGTGTACAATAATCAAATCGAATAATACTAAATGTACTTGTACAGCAGTACCGGTACCGGTGATGACAGTTAGGCCTACTGACCTACAAAGTACCGGTTCAGTTTTACCAGTCACTACGGTAGTTTGCAACCTTATTGCCTACTGCAATAAGATTATAAACTGTTACTGTTCGCGCTTTTGAAGACCTTTAGCAGTTTAACCTGCCAAAATTTATGTGTCTTCTAGTTAATTAAAACCACTTTAGCATACGACAATATTTTATGCTAATACGCAAAACATTAGCCGAAGTCAGCCCATGCGCGATCATTCACCCGATGGATCTACACCCGGGAGACTGAATTCGGATGCTTGAATTGTATTATTACAGTGTAAGGTTGCAGTGTATACCTAATGTATTATTCGATAGATCGTTAATAATTAATCTCTGACAGATATTATTGGCTTTCGGGAAATATTAACAGTTCCTTTAGGACGTGGCGCTTTATCTATTTAAACAGAACTAAGACTTATACTAAAACGCAACGATACTGCTTATGATTAAAGTATAAAGCGTATTCTTTAGGAAATACTTTGTTACCAATCACAATCATACACACTATTCTGCCGACAGTCAGTACATTTGATCACACATAAAGAGAGCAGTAATTGACTCACGTAGGGTCTGCTAAATAACATTGGATTCAATACACACCACATTAATATAAATCGCAATTGTTATATATAGCCGGTCTCTCTAACCTGTAGTGTTATCAAGAAAATTGGGAATTGGGTGATTTATCCGTATTATCCAAATAGCAATATTTCCATCAACAAATATTTACAATTAATAACTGACGGTAAAATAACAGTACAAACAATATGATTAATGCAAAAGTATCAAGATTAGTTAATGAGTATGATTATCAAGTTAAATTAGTTCGTTCGGTAACAGTTTATACTTTCGATAATTCAAGCAGTTTACGGTACAGCAGTATCTATCCAAAAATGCCGGTGTTTCTGGCTTAGACAGCAATAACAACAAAGTATCAACTCTAAAACAGTAAGACTGAACACTCTCCTTATGATCGGCAGGAAAGCTACACGTCGACAGGAAAAACCGCCCTGATTGGCCCAAGCCAAACAAAGAACCACGCGGCCAATGGCTGTTTCCATGTCAGCAACCAGCTGCTAGATGTCGTAATATGAATCATCACGGCTAAGCTGTGAAAGGTGGTTGGTGCATTACAAGTTTTTTGTCTTACCATGTCCGCTAAAACACGTATATAGCAGAATTACTTTTATGTCCGTTAAAACACCTGTAAAGGTACCTTGCGGGCGAGGGGAATATATCTACAGTTAGAAAACCCTTTTAGAGTATTCCAGCGTCTGGGGGGGAACTGGCCAGCATAGGCAAACGTATCAGTTATCCCACAAAAGCTTTTACAAATAGATTTGTGGTAGTTGTCCCATTAATACTGTATATTAAAAATTAAAGCTTGAGAAATTCTACCAAAACCATTACACTTTTTATAGCAAAGGTTTTATAGGCATAATATTCCGTTTAGTAATGTTACTATTCTTGATGAAAACTATTTTTGCAAAGTACAGAACTTATTATTAAAGTACTTACAGTAGTACTTATTTGCACGCAGTCATCCAATGAAAATACTTTATATTTCCTTCGCAACATTTTCACAATTTCAGTTGTTTTTAGCAGCTTTTTCTTTTGAAAGGGTTTGCGGAAAAATATCAATTTTCGGGCCATTTTTTGGAAATTACTAAAATGTGCCTTAGGGCCACCAGATGCTTAATCCGGCACTGGATATGCTGATGACCTTTGTCTATTGTCGACATCTATTTTTGGTTTACAGTGTCTGATTGATATGGCTGACAAGTATGCAAATAACAATTCCGTCACATTTAATTTGAAGAAATCTAAATGTATATTTTATACGTCGAGTAGCGTTACTAAATATGCTAGTGTGTTTCTATACAATAAACCTATTGAAGTTGTTGAGCAGTTTACTTATTTAGGCCACTTGCTACTGTACATAGCAGTACGGACGATGACCCTGATATAAAAAGGCAAACTAGATCTCTTTATGCCAGGGGCAATCTATTAGTAAGAAAGTTCGGTTCTTGCAATATTATTGTAAAACGACTATTATTTCGTGCATTTTGCACGCCGATCTATTGTATTGTAATGCTCTGTGGTCTGGGAGAAACTTTTCAAATAGTGTGTACAATAAATACGTGTAGCTTACAACAAATGTTTTAGAATGCTGTTTAATATACCTAGGGTAACAGATGGGGAAGCAACGAGTATGTCTCTCCATTTTGGAATACATAACTTGCCGTTATTTAGTCACTTACACTATGATTCGATTAACAGTTTAAGTAGGAGGGTAGGGAAAACCTCTAATTTAGTACTATGTGCAGTTAATAATATTTGCCGTATATCGGGTACCTTGAGATAGTGGGTGAAAATAATATTTAAATAAATACAACTTTTTGTGCTAATCTATTAATGTAATTTACCGGTGTCTGTTTGTATATCTGTGTATTGTAGTATTGTGTTCCTGTCACTTTATGGGGCTGTTAGCCTGGATTAAACGAAACGAACGAACGAACGAACTGTTCACTTTTCATATGTTTCCAAATGATTAGACTTATTCTAAGAATATTTTGTTTGTTTAAATTTTTACTTGGTATTAATTAGTACACTATTATTGCAAATAATAGTGCACTACATATTATAACCCCTAATGTCTTCAAAATACCTGAGTGCTTGGTGCTCATTCACCCCATTATTGTGGACATGTATAGGACAAATAGAGTCCCTCAAGAACTGAAAACAAATAAGTTGGTCCCAGCTCCGAAGAAGGGCAACGTAACAACCCGTGGATCTTTTCTTGAAATCTCATTAATCTCGATTGCTGCAAAGCAATCGAGATAGGATACAATAGGATTATATTAAATCACATCAGGGATCCTGTTGTGAGACTGTTACGTGGGAACCAAAATGGGTTTCGTAAAGGTCGTTGGACCATGGATCCTGTTACGGCATTTAGAAGTGTAGTGAAGAGTTATCAATAAAGACAGACAGACAACTGGCTATTATCTTTGTTGACTTCTTTAAAGCCTTTGACTCAGTCTCCCGACCACATATCGGCAGCATACTGCCTGCATATTATGGGATTTCTGAGGAAATTATTGCAGCTATCAGATCACTGTACTATTGTTCCATCACATTTGTGTTTACTAGTGACACAGACCCATTCGAAATTTTATGGGGAGTCCCTCAGGAAGACACACTTGCGCCATTCTTATTCGTAATTGTTGTTGATTATGTTATAAGCATGTCCTTAGATCATCATAATAAAGGTGAGGTGATGATAACACCCCCTACTGGCACAAGAAGTAAAGGAAATCCAGCAAAGTACCTTACTGATCTAGAGTTTGCTGAATCACTAGAGGGAGCCCAAAGGTTACTCTGCTCATTGGAGCAGGTTGCTTCTAGTGTTGGTCTTTTTGTAAATTCCAAGAAGACCAAAATCATGACAGTCAACCTAGACAGCCCTCAAGAAATGTCTGATAGTAAGGGCATAAGCTCTAAGGATGGCTTGCTTGAGCACGTGGATGACTTCTGCTGCTTGGGATCAAGGATCAGAAAGTCAGGTGAAAACCTTCGGATTCGCAAGGCAAAGACATGGGCAGCGTTAAATAGTCTGTCCAAGATTTGGAAAGACCATAGAATAAAACGGAACCTTAAGGTTCGATTATTTATGGCTGTAGTAGTGCCAGTACTCTTATGGGAGTACATGCTGGGCTCTAACTGCAGAGGATACCAAATCTCTGGATGGCATTTTCACAAGAATGCGGCGCCGGGTTCATTGTGTACAATGAACACATCTCCAATCAGACTAAATACAACTTTCGAGGTGTTCAATTAGTCTCCCCTAACTTGACACTTGAACGGAATATCCTCCGCTTTGCAGGACATTTTTTTTCGCCGTGAGGACAAGCCAGTGTATAATCTTGTGGTCTGGCGGCCTCATGGAGCGAATAAGCATTGTGGACAGCACATGACTTTCTTGAGACGCGTCTTAAAAGACACTGGCCTTGAAGATGCGGATGAACTAGCAAATGACATGGGTGATAGGGAGTTGTGGCGGCGCAATTTTGTCGTCAAGCCGGCACAGCATTCTTAATATATATGTCGTGACCAAAGAGCCAGAACAACACTCACCAAAAATGTGGTTCCGAGAAAAATGCAAAAAACCTTCTCATTTCCCTCTATATAGATCCATTCTCCTGATATTTTCGACAGAGGTCTGGGAAGATACAATGTTACATTTTGGGCATTTTGGGTGGCTAGCATTCAGAATAAATTTTGTTAATGAAAAAAATATTTTTTTTTTTTTTTTATTATTTTCCAAAGAGGCAATACAACACATACTGAAATTTAACATTAACTCTAGTCTGTGTGTGTTGTTTTACCTCTAACGGTTTTCAACTTTTATGTTGTGAGGGTTGTTCTGGTTTTCCATATCTCCTAAACGGACTGACATACAAGTCTAGGATTTTAACATAAGATGTAAAACGCCATCTTGAGTATTTTTGGTTAAAAAATTATTTATTTTTTAATTGTGGTATGTGTTGTTCTGGCTCTATGGTCACGATGTAATATATATAATGCAGCTGCAATACAGGGTGCCGGTCGTAGTAGTAGTAGTATTATTTTTCAAAGCGAATTTAATTCAGTCTTTTATTCTCTGGAATAGTGAAAGTTCGAAGGCGATGGACAGTGGGAGATTAAACAACAGAGAAGGGGAAACCTTTGTTTGTTTGCAAAAGGGTTATTGTTATCGCTTCCACAGAAAGTTGGCGGCAGGTATTGATAGGCTTCTTTGCCTGAAAGAGAAAAAGATAAACTGTAAACTGCAGTAAAGGTATTAGAAGGTAACGTGTTCGTGTAGCGATTCGAGTTGAAATACTTCGTCAACGCATACAATTGTTTCCAAAGCTGTTTCCTCTTTCAGTGATGTTGCAGCTTTGTCTCTTCTATCCGTAAGTAATATTAAACGCAAAAATTCTTCGTCTTAAATCTCAGTCTAATAAAGAAAATGAACCATACCAAATGGATTCAAGTTTTGCGATGATTGAAAAATACACTTTGACTAATGATTCATCCCTTCTTACGTTTTGACAATGGGCCTACAACAGTAGGCCAACTCTGAATGAAGATAAAAGAGTTTTAGTGTTTTGCTCGGAGAGTGCCGCTGATATTTTAAAGAGGTCTCAGCATTGGTATGGAGATGGTACTTTTAAAGTAGTACCAAAACCCTACACATAAGTTTCCATGTCTCATGAGGAACTTGGGGGAGTAATACAGTAGAAGGATCTACTGTAAGGATCTTGGGTGATTCCAGGTAAGAGTCCGTAGTAGATGGCTATCGAGGGTTCAACTGTCCCCACACCAAATCCATTTAAATAATAATTTGTATCGTTTTTATTCCAAGTTTACTTATTTGAGGGCACAATATAAGTTTAATGCAACTAACAATTCGAGCGTGTACAGTACAGTGCAAAAAAACAGTAGTAGGGGCCTACAGCAAAGGGCATTTCTGTGTTTTGGACTTTAAAATGTACTCCGGCAATTTAGCTAATTATTTAAAAATTTAATATTGTTCTAGAACTATATATATTTTATTCTAGAACATTTAACAAATTATTTTTAATTTAATGAATTATGATTCATTAAATAAATTTTTTAAAACTAAATAAAAATTACTAGATACCATTATAATCTATTTGTTGTAGGCTTAATGAAATAATTAAACTAAACACTAATCAATTAAAAAATATACACCAAAAAATTTTTTCATAACATGTCCAAGAATAGCATTTATTTGTTCTAGACCAATATTTTTAAACAAAATGAAGAGATAATATGTTCTGGGATATTTTCAAAAAACAAAGTAAGAAACACTACATACTGTAGGCCTAGTATACAAAATTTGGAGGAGGTGTGCCCAATAGTAATTTTGCCTAAGAATCGTTTATAACTACTGTAGCTAGTATGTATTATACTAATACTGTAGATAATATTCTAGCATAATATATTTTAAAGAGTAGGCCTACAGTACTACAGTATATTATAGTATTATGCATAATAGAACAAAAAAAACAGAAAAAATTAAGATTGAAAAAATTCATGTTGACCCAAAACACAGTAATCCCCGGCAAACAATAGCATGATTTAAACTTCCCGCCAAATATACAGACAAAAATACCAGGCATATACAAGGTAAAACACACCTATGGGGTGATACTGTAGTTATACCGTAGCTAACATGCACAGAGGCATTATGCGTAAAAATGATAATTGTTTTCCTATACTTTGAATGTTCAAACACAGATAGCGTACGCGAAACAGAAACCTGAACAGCTGACTTCACATCCATTGTTTTTCGATTTTCCGAGACCTTCAAAACCGGAAACAACATCAGCCCCATCCGAGAACTTCGACGAACACGAGAGAAGTGAGGTTCCAGCTGGGCATTCAGCATGGGCGCTGTGCTCTGCGCCCTGTCCGTCGTATTGGGGGGCTACAACTCCTTTGGAACACATAATCCTAACCTTCAGTGGCTGCCCATCATCTAGACTCCTGGCTCCGCACTTCCGATAAGCTAAAATTGGATTAACACCTTTACAGTCGCCAATACATTCGCATCCGATAACAAAAGAACCTTCAGGACATTGTCCTACCGCCTTACCAACAGATTCGGGACTTTCGTAGACAACAGCTTCCAAATCGTTGTGTTCTGCATTCACAAAGAAGCGACTCTTATCAGCGCTTGTAGCATCGCCGATTTTTTTCATGTTTTCAATAGGAGTGGAATCAAATGCCCTATAACATATCCCGGAAACGCTACAACTCCCTGAGCAAACGTTTTCGTTGAATTGACATTGATTCCCATTGATGTTGCCTTTACCAGATGCTTCCACTGCTGCAGATGCGCCCAATGAATTGCAGGAAATCATCTGAAAGTTGACAGGACATTTGGTGGTCTTTGGTGCAACATCAATGCCATACTCATTGGGGATAAATATCTCATAAGTATCACGCAAATTGGCGCAAACCGCCTCAGCCTCAGAAACTTCTTTAGCATCAATCCGACTTTTAACCATGCAGGTTACCTTGTCATCTTTGACTACAACTTCAGAACCGAGACAGTCAGAATCGCTGCATTTACAATCGGCCAACATAAATCCGTCGGGACAAGAAACTGCAGCAGCACCTCCGACAACTTCTACAGAAATAACCTGTTCTCTTGGGATCCCTCCCGGAACCAAATCGATATTCTTTACAATAATATATTCCCCAACGCATACCCCGGGGCAATCTCTCTCCATTTCCGTTCTATCAAGAATACAAAGGCCTGATTCCGCTTTAGTATGGCAAGCCTTCACTTTATCAACTTCTTTTGGAATTATTAACCCATTAGCAACATCTTCACATTGTTTAGGACAATATTTCTCCATAAACTTCTCCTTAGTAGCGCATTGATTTTTGGTTGCGAAGACAATACATTCATACTCAGTGTATTTGCCTTCTTGTGGCTTGGAATCGGGATCCCCATACTTTTCACAACTCACGGGACATTTCTCCCACATATACCGCGGGTTATTTGAACACTCGCCGGACTGGGACCAACTCTCGCAGTGGGTGTTCTTGTCTATGACTTTCGTCTTACCCCCGGATAATGAGGCTCCACCGGACCCCTGCAATGTGCACTTGTAACCATCGCCCACAAAGTTTACTTTGCAGACACATTTATGGTCGGTATTTTCGCTGCATTCTCCATTCTCGCCGCACGGTGGAATATCAGTACACTTAGCTTCCCCAGCCTCTGCACATATGCAGTTCTCCTTACAGGATTCAAAGTTTTCCATGTATTTTAGAATCCTTCCAGAATCAAGAACACAGTCCGGTTCACCTAAATATATAAAATTTCATTCAAAATCGGACTCTGAAACTTTAGCTGTTCAGTAGTACAGTAGACCTATTACTGTATTTAAGTTCCTGTTTAGTTTGAGGGGTCTTAGTAATAAATAGACCTACAAAACTGTATGTAAATAGAGGATAAAATGAAAGAAAAATATATTTAGTTTTATAGATTTAAGGAGTAAATAATTTATAAAATTATTAATCAAAATTATGAAATAAATACAGTAGGTCTTTAGCCCTGTGTACAGTATAACTTTTATCAAATCAAATGGGCAATAACATGAAAATTATAAGATCTATCAAATTTAGAAATTATACTAACCACCGCTATTGCAGGCGTGACATTCACATACAGATAGTACCGGGACGTAAAAGGTTTCAGAACCGCCTGGACAATCAAAAGATACCGGGTGAGATTTGGGTAGTCCCACGCAGCATTGGCAGTCGGAGTTTATCTGGAATCGGTCTACCAGATCTCCGGTCGAAACGGCCTAAATATGTAAATAAAGTGAATATTATTTTGTATAGAACAGCTTCCATAAAAGCCATTAAACATAAAGAATCAATAATTAATTACATTTAATCCAGCAATCTTAGCAAAAAAAAAATGTAGTTTCAACCAACCAATTCAACTAATACCAATTCGGAATGCATCTCAACTAAATTATTTCCTATTATACAGTACTGAGTAGGCCTACTGTACATATGTTAGTAACCAGCTTCTCTGCCTGTATTTACAGCTACAGTATACGTACTGTAGGCCTACTTACATATTGTTTGGAGGGACAGGATCCTTGACAAGAGGTTACAACAACGTCATTGGCTACACAAGTCTCGCCATCATAGTTTGTTACCGATAAGTTTTCTGTAGATGACACCTCAGAACATCCCGAAGAAGGAGGTGCTAAAAAGTTTTAAGTAAATAAATAATTTCGCTCACCAAATAATATTATCAGATAGGGGGTGGGGAGGGGGGGGTACTGGACGCATGAAAAATGCATCCCTATCCAGGGGAAATTGGAAGCAAATAACAGCTGATTACTCTCAAAAATATAACTGTAACCTGTTCTACTGTATTGTGTTTAATTTATTGTTTTGTTTAAAATAATGTGTCACTGTAACCTGTTCCTTTCCCTAAATTGAGAATTTAACATTGAGGCGGGAAATTAATTCGCCAAGGCGGGTTTTGCGTCGAGTTTCCTCCCCTGTCTCAATATTATAGCTCCGACTACAATTTTTCGAAAAAGGAATTTCAGTAAAATAATTGGTTGTAATCGATACGCCGACAACCAACAGCCGACTATTTATTCAAATATGAAATTCAAATATAAAACAGTGTTACCTATGCTATTGAATCTCGTTTATAGATCTGGAGATAACCTGTTCCATTCCCTCTATTGGTGATAATAATCATTAGTAATAATCATAATAATCATCATATTAGGCCTACCGTTAATAATGGTTGTCGGTTGTCGGCGTAGCGTTTAATTCCAAATAAATTTTATTACTATATTTTTAAATAAAATTTCAGTTTAATTAAAGAGGTATCAATTATCGTGTAAGCCCTACTAGTTAAAGCGCCAGACATCCAACCCGGAGGTCATCAGTTCGATCCCACCTGGCGTCATTGCCGACTTTGCAAAAGCTGTTCCCAACAAAAAGTTATAACAAGTATATGATTTACAGTGTAGGCCTACTGTATTTAACGACAAAATGACTAGCTTCAGAGCCTCATACAGTAATGTAGGCCTACTGTACTTGACTATCAAACAAACAATTTACTGCTACAATATACTTCACAAATAAACGTTTCTAATAAAATTCTGTAATGTACAGTAAAGTCCTACATTACATTACATTAGAAATAGAGTTACTTTGCGGTACCTGGATGTTCCGGTTCTTCTTCCTGTTCGTGTTCAACAGGTTTCTCTTCACAATGTTCCCCAGTAAATTCGTCGGTGCAGTCACAGGAATAGGACTGGAAGTCTAGACTGGGTACACACACACCGTGGTCTCCGCAATGCGAGTGGCTACATGGGTCCGGTAGCTGACAAATAGCATTACGGTCTGTGCACATCCAATATAGATGGAGTACACCATCTTTTGGTGCTAAGTCGCATTTCCTAGTCTGTCCATTCAATGAGGAATATTTATTCTAGAAAAAATATTTTTTTTCATTAATTACTGTATATTAACTTTTTTTTCGTTAGGTCGTTCTTTTACTATCACAAAACATTTTGGACATGACTTATGGAATTTCGTTACCACGCAACAGTTAACAAAATTCGTAATTAATTAATTACCGTTATACAGTAGGATAATGCTACTGTAATCTACCACTAATATTCAATCAATAAATAATTGAAAATTAGTGGCAGAGATTACAGTAAATTTACACTCGAGAACTAGACACTTCCTGCAGCTGGTATTGAATAGTTTGCGTTTTCAGGTTGTACAGTTTGCTGGGTTATCAACACTATTTTACTATAGCTATACTGTATATGTTTGTCTTCTGTCTTTCCTCCACTTATTGGCCATATTTCATTAATATTCTGTGCAGGTTATTGTTATTGTTATTTACAATGAATTGTTATTGATAAATATAACATGGGAGATTACAGTAATTATCTTATATCGATAATAGTTATTTGTAAGTTTTATTTCTGTTGGAAAGTAATTTGATGATGATCAAATTTTTTTTGGTGGCGTAACCAAATTTAATGCATCGTTTACTAAGGGACATTACAATGACTACTGTTTATACAGTATAGGCTCATTACAAAGTAAATTACGGGACATTCGTACACAATTTTGAACTTTGATTGCCTGTACAATGTTATCCACAGCACATATGTGCACAAAATTGTGCTTGGATTAAACTTTCGAATACCAGCTTTGATTTCGCGAAGCTTATGACGGGACTTAGTCACTTTTGAGAAAACGCCAGCTTGTCCAATTAAGGTAAAGTGCGGATTCGTACGAAATGGTTTTTTTTATTTTATGATTTCAATTCTAAAATTTAGCGAATTGTGCGCAGGTACGGTGTTGAGTTGATGTTTAGGATAAAGCTGTATTATTAAGCTTAAATAAAAATATAAATATAAGACGAATTGCTGCATTGCTAATTTTTTACAGTGCGGTTTGTGTGGTAAAGTATGGGACATTGTTAAGTAAAGTACGGGACCTGTACGAATTTTATGGTCAAAATTGTCTCTAAAACTCAACATAACAGTAATTTCTGGATAATTAGTGATAATAAAGTGCAACTAAGTATTTCCAACCAAGATATGGATACATAATGTGGGGCGGCCCACAAATTGACCCGAAGTCTTAGCATATGGGTGCCCTTGAGGAGTTGTATGTCATCTGTCTAATTTTTGATCGCTAATACTGTATATCTCGGTCATTTTTAGATGAAATTAAACGAAATCTGGTACGTATGAAGTCTGTCAAAAGTTTGGAAAGAATCTGAAGTTTAAGGAATCAAAGGTCACATATCAGACAGTCTGTCTGTTGGTACCGATAGTTTCAAAATTTTGATAAAAACTGAAATAAGTCCGCCAATCATTGATGAAATATAACCAAACTTGGTACACATGTAGTCTGTAAAAAGTTTAGAAATTCTTTCCATTTTTCTGAAAATGTATCAATTACTTACTGTACTTACCGATCTTCTTATCTGCTAAAAAACAAATTTTTTGAAATTTGTTGTAAAGTACGGGACTTTACATGCATAAACTCAAAGATTAGTTAACTGAGGAATGATTCTTAGTTCAAATACATACTTCTATGCTTCCCCCTACCCCCCCCCCCCCCCCCCCCCCTGAAGCATCATAACACTCCTGCCCTCCAGGTTTCATATATTACAGTGCACTAATGTAATCGCCATTATAATGGTAAAGTATGGTACAATTTTCAATTGGCCGTCATGATGTTTCTGAGGGAGTAGATTATGAAACTACAGGTAATTGTTTCGTAAGATGACGCAACACAAACGTGCTTTGCATTCCACTTGGTGATTGGGCTTAGTTAGACTACTTCTCTGTGTATAAATTAAAAATTTCACTATTTTTTGGTAAAGTATGGGACTTTACATGCATAAACCCAAAGATTTCTTGACTGAGGAATGATTCTCAGTTCAAATATAGACTCATATTCTTACGGCCTACTATGGCCTTAGAGTATTATAACACTCCCGGCTTCACATATTACATTAATATAGTGCACTAATATAATCGCCATTTTAATGGTAAAGTATGGGACAATTTTCAATTGGCCGCCATGATATTTCTGAGGGAGTGAAGATGAAACTAATTGTTTTATACGATGACGCAACACAAACGTGCTTTGCATTCCACTGGGTGAATAGGCTGAGTTACATCTCTGTGAATAAACTAAAAAATTTCACTATTTTAGGTAAAGTATGGGACATCACAAGATTAACTTCATCGATTTCATTACAGAGGAATGAAACACTGGTGAAATTAAATGAAACCAAAAAAATTCGAAAATGGGTTTGTTTTTGATTTGGTACATGCTCAGAAATGTTAATTTATTGGTCATAGGAAGTGCCTACAGGAAACGAAACTTTTGCACACTTTTATTCACATTTTATGCAGAGCAGGTGCATAATTTGTAATTCGACTATTTTTGAGAAACCACCTGTGTTGATACAATTTTTAGCACTGAATTCATGAAGTACGATAAATTTTGACCTAAAATAAGTATAAATTCAAAGCTACATCTCATTTTTAGAAATTAGTGGGGAGGTTGACCTTTTCATGGAATGAGCCTATATTATAATTAATAGGGCCTATTGGCTTTCGAATGTTTTCAATCGTGAATGTGAATATCTAACCTCGACTACGCAATCCAATTGCGGTCCTGGACATTGTGCCAATACGGCATCCCATGACCCATCCTCCAAACAAAACGTACCAGACGCGGTCCCACAATGACCTTTATCAATATCCTCCTGATTAACCCCATAAGAGGCTTCTAGAACGATAGGCATTTCTCCGGGTGTGTCGCATTTCAATTGTTGGAAATTGTCGTTGCAAATAATTTGGTCTTCATATACCCCATCAACTCCTGTCAATTTGGGAAAATTTAATAATGATTTGGAAGTACAGATCTGTTGATCAAAAGTCAAGCAAGAAGATGATACATTAGGCCTATGTATAAAAATAGGAAGATCTACTACATTATGCTACAGCACAGTTACTGGTATACCGGTACTGCACTGGTATACTGTCAGAATCACTTGAGGGAGCCCAAAGTACTGTAGTAGTTGGCCTAGTACTGTAGTACTGTAGTTGAAGTACAGTAGTACAGTTCTAGTGTTTAAACACGATCCCGATCCCGAAAAATCGGGATCCCGGCAAAAAAGCAATCCCGGCCCCGATGCCGATGCCGATCCCGACATATTTTGGAACGGGATCCCGAAGTTTGAATAGTATAATACAGTAATGTCTTGAATATCCAATTAATAGTTGCACCAGAACAGAAATGTATCGATTATATCCAATTAATATGTCTGTAAACCATCCAGTAGAGCTAACAATTAATTTTAATATAATTTTATCTTACTAATACCGTATTTCAGTAATGAAATAAACATATATAAAATTTTCAAAAACCTGTAGGGCCTATCATACTTACAACTGCCACACATATACTGAACACTTTTAGGAATTTTAACTGAAAATTGCAATCCCGACCCCGAAATACGGAATCCCGTGAGTGATAATCCCTGTTCCAATCCTGATACCGGAAATCCCAAAAAGTCTGATCCCGTTTAAACATAAGTATGTACTGTACTGTTATGTAGGCCTGTACAGTACTATACGGTAGTTTCTCGTGGCAGCGTGTGTAGGCATGCAGCACAGTGTGCACTGTAATAGAGCATCTCTGTAAGATACTGTACATTAGTGGTGGGGGCTCTGCTTGAAATTGCAAATTACAATATGAAGCCCGTGATACAACTTTTAAAAGTATGATTACTTATTACTGTATTACCACTTAAACGTACTACAGTAGTGGGGGGCCTACTGTACGACGGTGGTTACGTTTAGGTATACCTGGTGAGTAACATTATTGCCTGTTGACTAATATTACTGTATGTACCTAGGGAAACATTACCTGGAGGGTAACACATGTAGTGAATATCCAGGAATCTGGCGCTATCTTTACAACTAAAGGAAACTTTCTCTAGAACATCGATCTCTTCTTTTGGGAACAAACATTCGTACTTTCCGGAACAGCTGTTGATGTTAAATACATGAATGAATATGCAATATTATTATTCTGACCCACACAACGTAGGTATACACCCTACAATACAGTAGACAGTAGTAGGGCCAGTCGACTAACGTCAGCGATACCACTACCGTATTATAGTACAGTTACATAGTACAGTTAGGAAATTTGAAGATATTTGCGTCCACATGAAAATACGTGATCAAGTTAGTTAACGTAATGTGGTGGGTTAAGGCCTCCTATTCCATATACTGTAATAAAAGAAAGCGCCTCTGAACAGGTATACACACTATGGGGGCAGGGTGGGCAGTGTTGGCTATTGGCTGGGTATAACTCTCATTGTATTCCTGGCTGCTGTTGGTAGTTCGGAGTTTGACTGCTGCTTAGAATGGAGTGTATGTAAAAAAAAAAAGGCCCCGCAAACCACCTGTTGTTAAGTTGTACTACTGTCAATCAACCCAAAGGGAGCCTATACGCGGTAGGTTCAAAGTCATTGAACCTGTGAGTTGTAAGAAAACATTAACTCCGGGTGTATCCAAGTGCAATAATGTCTGGCTTTAAGGGTAGTTTGGATTTTCAAATAGGTACAGGTCTACATTTTGTGCAATGGGGAAGACATGGATACAAGTTGGTACATTTGTATCCAGGGGAATGGATAATTAAAATGGTACTGTAGAGTACATTACAGTAGTAAGAGTACCGCATACTGTGAGGCGAGACCCGTAGTCAGCGAGCGTCGGTATACCGTTTATATAGGGTAAATGGGGCATGTCCGTCTGTCTGTCTGTTTTTCTGTCTGTCTGTTTGTCTGTCTGTCTGTTCCTCCGCCCGACTGTCCGTCTGTCTGGTAAATGTTTCAGCGCGAATGTATACGTATATTAATTAATATAGTTAGTATAGAATTAATATATTTATTAATATAGTGCCTCAATTTAATAATGTCAATTCGCCTAGACGAAATATTACTTATCACTGTGATTTCCGTTGTTATTAATGTGGTTTCCGTTAATATTCCACTCTTTATTTTATATTAAATTTTATACTAAACTGTTTTCGGACAGCTTCTGTGACGTCATAATCGGGAATGACCTTCATTGACGTCTCCCAGGGGCATCCGTTACCTAGATACCCAGACTTCGTGGACCGCAGCACGGCCTTACCAATGGCCAACACGTATGAATTGTCATTGCAATGTAAATGTTTTGGACCACCCTACAGAAAATTAAATTATAAATTTAAAATAATTATCTTATAATGTAGGCCCCATGTCTATTAAACGTATTAAAATAAATCTTCCTTAAAACGAAAGCCAATTTCATTGACATTGATCAGTGACAATCGGTCTAGGTATTTTGATTTTATTTTGCTTTACAGTATTTTTTATTACTTTAGTATATTTTACCTTACTGTACTGTAGGTTGATGTATATTTTTACATAATATTTTATCGACTTACCTTGGTATCGAAACAGAGTTGAATATTTAGTGAGTAGAGTAAAGGGCAATATTGGCTGGTTTTAGCTCTTTCTGGTACATAAGGTTTTTCTCCAGGTACATCACACGTTGCCTCGTCGAAAAACCATCTCCTAAAAGTCTCAACTTCTACCCTCGCGCCAACGCAAACTAGAATTAGGGTAAAATTAAGTTTATCTAAAAAAATTTACCCTTATACTGTAAATAAATACAGTATGATAGAGTATTAAATAAATTAATTATTAATATGGGAATATACTGTATAATACATACATACATACAGTATGAATACATTCAAATGAATAATCTTATGATGGTTGTTAATTAATAAGTAGTTACTAATTAATTATTACTACAGTATTATATACAGTAGGGCCTACAGTAAGTAACAATAAAAATTTAAGGAATAAAAACTACTAAAACTTTATGAACAAAATTTTATGATCAATGTTTTTAACTGTAATATTTCATATTAATTAAATCATAGTATTTTACAGTAGGCCTAATCTGTTATACTGTAGACCATTTAAGTTGGCATTACATCGCGACCATGGGTTCGTACTACTCTTCTTTGTGTATACTGTAAGGTTGGTATGCAACAGAAACACGAGTGGGGCCTTCGCGCAGCAAAAGCTGCAAGCCATCTTAGCGAACAATTCTAATTATACTATGGCTAGTTATATAGGGCAGTGATTTTTTTTATGTCCTTTTATTTGACTTTTTTGTCCTCCTTTTTTTACGAATTGTGCATAATGACTTTTGTTGTCCCTTTAATGACTTTTTATGTATGTATTTCTTCAAACTGTCAGACTGCTGATTTCTGGACTGTCAGATAGTTGATTTCAACATGCCTATGCCAAAACATTCAAAATTTGTTGATTTCTGGTCTGTCGGACAGTTGGTTTCACTATGCCTGTGCCAAAACATTCAAAATTCCATGATTTATAGACTATGAGATAGATTTCCATATGCGCCTGTGGTAAAAGACTCGAAATTTAATAGTTTGTGGTTGTTGTCGATAATCGATTACCACATGACGTAGCAAAACACTCATTTTATAGCCAAAAACAATTACCAATTGATGGAAAGGAGCAGGTTAAGGCCGGATTTTCTAACCAAAACCATAAACAGTCACTTTACCAAATGAAGGAAAGGAGCAGGTTACAGAGGCTAGCCTTTCTAACCAAAACAATAAACGGTCACTTTACCAAATCAGGGAAAGGAGCAGGTTACAGAGGCGGGATTTACTAACCAAAACAATAAACAATCACTTTACCAAATGAAGGAAAGGAGCAGGTTACATAGATGGTCTTTTCAAACCAAAACAATTAACAATAACATTACCAATTGAGAGAAAGGAGCAGGTTACAGAGGCGGAATTTTCTAACCAAAACAATAAACAGTCACTTTACTAAATGAAGGATAGGAGCAGGTTACAGAGTCGGGCCTTTCTAACCAAAACAATAAATGGTCACTTTACCAATTCAGGAAAAGGAGCAAGTTACAGAGGCGGGATTTTCTAACCAAAACAATAAACAGTCACTTTACTAAATGAAGGAAAGGAGCAGGTTACAGAGGCGGGCCTTTCTAACCAAAACAATAAATGGTCACTTTACCGATTCAGGGAAAGGAGCAGGTTACAGAGGCGGGATTTCCTAACCAAAACAATAAACGATCACTTAACTAATTGAGGGAAAGGAGCAGGTTACAGAGGCGGGATTCTCCAGATAATGCTTGCCTTGGGAAACGTCTAAGAATGTACGAATCCGTATATTTCCTTTATTGGAGGAACCTCTTGGCCGTCCGATCCTTTGGGCTAAAAACGGGTCGTTGTTTTCGCTATCACTGTGATTACCGGTATCAAACGGTAACGGGGTATAACATGTATAAGTAGTTTTTCGAGTACGTATGAGTTTATGAACTGTGCTGTTGGAAGTAGTGGTCCCGCTATCCGTAACACTACACAGACAGTAGTCATGATCCATTATAAAACTATCCGTAACACTACACAGACAGTAGTCATGATCCATTATAAAACTATCCGTAACACTACACAGACAGTAGTCATGATCCATTATAAAACTATTCGTAACACTACACAGACAGTAGTCATGATCCATTACATAAAACCATGATAAATTATGTGAAATGTATATCCACATTTTCCACAATCCAGTTTGGCCTATCAATTATTTAAAATTTATTAGCACCGGTAATTATTGCAGTTAGAGTCCTTTTAAATTACCGTCAGCTACTGTACCTTACCGTAACTAAGGGCAATTATTAATTCATTAGAAAAATAATTATAAATTAATTAATTTATCAACTTACCTACTCCGAATAGTAGAACTAAAATATAACTTTTAAAATGCATTAGGCCTATTTGATTGAAGTAATCCACAGTGGTAACAATTCAGAAATATACAGATTAATTATTATTATTCATTTAAAATTAACATGTTAGTTGTATGCCTGAATACTTTAATTAAATGGCTTGGAATAATATATATGGAATAAATCACATCTACTTTAACTGTTATTTTGGAACCCTTCAACCATATGAAGGGTTGACTTGACTACGTACTACAGTACGTACCATGACTGGGCATACAGTAGTTAGAAAACCCGAAAATAACAAAAAAGACGACATTATTAGTGGTAGGCCTATTGTGAATATTTGGTTAATCGAGAAAAAGGTTGAACGGCGTGTACCGGAATCAAGGTTTCCGGTTTTTTTTTAGGTTTTATTGTGAATTTACGTTGCCGCGAGCGAACTAAACTAACGCCTCGGGGGATGGGAGGCCGGTCTCTAGGTGTATTAAATCATGGCAAATCTATTTGCGGTTGGCCTACTGTATGCGGTGATGGTGTAGCTTTCCTTTAAAAATATTACGACATATTCTTATATCTGTTGGCCTATTATGGCCTTGTACTGTACTGTATTTCTTTTCGTTTCAGGGACAGACTTCAATCGCCACCATTTTTAAAAGTTAGGATTATTTCTACAGTAAGAAGGCTACAGTACGGCGCATTTTGTATATAATTTACTCGAGCAATAATTACTTACTACTGTTCTGTACAGAAACTATTTACTATAACTAACTACAGTAACTAAATAATTACTTACTAGTATCTGTTGTACATACAGTAGTAGTTAGTTACTATATAATGTAGATAAATTCAATAAATACATATAGTACTGTAGCTATACACAATTATAAAAAAACTAAATCTTTTTAATTTGACAACGAATCAAACATACTGTACAGTATCTCAAACACATTAAGTATACTGTAGGTTACTGAACTTATATTATAATGTTACTTAAACTGTAGGCTACAGTAGTACTATATGTACAGTGAGTAGCTGTTTTCTAAAATGTATTGAACAGCCCAGTAATATATGTGGGACCTTGTACTGTATATTAGTCATTATACAGAATATTTTATTCCGATTAAAATCAATCCGATTTAATAAAGGAACATCCAATAGGAGAGAGTAGGACTGTCCGACCACACCCTTATTGATTTTTGGTGGCCACGCATTGAATTGATTGGCACCTATGGATGGAATTGATGGGGCCTACTGACAGTAGCCTGTACAGTACATATACAGTACCATAATGTAGATGAGGCATGTGGCTGGCATGTAGCTCTAGTACTACAGTATTAAAGCTAGGGCCTTCAGTATATGTGTCAATTACTCGGACGGGTCTTTGGCTATTCTCTACTGTACCTTATTGTATAGGCCTCCAGTACATTATTGGATGGGAAATTATTTGGTCGGAGAATCTTTACCAGTTCAGGTACTTGGACTGCAGGCCCCCGGACAGTATCTTCCGGGACATACAAACCTACCACATACAAACTGAAGAGCTTTTAACGCTTTGCGAAATAATAACAATTAATATCTAGATTAAACGCAAAAAATATTATAAATTTATCAACTAAAATCAATGAATGAAAATTAATGAATGAATGAAAAAAAATGAAACTGTAGGTCTACGTCTAAACATGTATACCAAAGAGTATAGCAAAAATTAGGTTCTAAGAAACTAAATTCCAGAAACTTATTTATATAAATCAAAACATGTCCTTTGATCCTTTGTAATAGGCTCACATGTAAATATGCTTAAGCCTACATCAATAATATATTCATACATTTTTGACCTAATGTCAATGGAATTAGGTACCGATATTCAAAATTCTAGAATTTCAGTTACATAAAAAATAGTAAATAAATGAACATTAATTTGGTTACTACGTATCACTGCTACAGAAATTACAACAATACTCCTTGGGGGGGGGGGGGGGGGGGGGGTACTCTTCGGGGGCCATTGTCCGGGGGGGGGGGGGTACTGTGTGGGGGGCTGCTGTTTTTGGGCTACTCTCCTGGGGATACTGTCAGAGGGGTTATTGTGCGGGGGGCTACTGTATTGTATTTACAACATAATGTTATGACTTCGTGTGAACTTTTAGATCGATCTTTTCTACTTTCTACTTTAACTGTTATTTTGGAACCCTTCAACCATATGAAGGGTTGACTTGACTACGTACTACAGTACGTACCATGACTGGGCATACAGTAGTTAGAAAACCCGAAAATAACAAAAAAGACGACATTATTAGTGGTAGGCCTATTGTGAATATTTGGTTAATCGAGAAAAAGGTTGAACGGCGTGTACCGGAATCAAGGTTTCCGGTTTTTTTTTAGGTTTTATTGTGAATTTACGTTGCCGCGAGCGAACTAAACTAACGCCTCGGGGGATGGGAGGCCGGTCTCTAGGTGTATTAAATCATGGCAAATCTATTTGCGGTTGGCCTACTGTATGCGGTGATGGTGTAGCTTTCCTTTAAAAATATTACGACATATTCTTATATCTGTTGGCCTATTATGGCCTTGTACTGTACTGTATTTCTTTTCGTTTCAGGGACAGACTTCAATCGCCACCATTTTTAAAAGTTAGGATTATTTCTACAGTAAGAAGGCTACAGTACGGCGCATTTTGTATATAATTTACTCGAGCAATAATTACTTACTACTGTTCTGTACAGAAACTATTTACTATAACTAACTACAGTAACTAAATAATTACTTACTAGTATCTGTTGTACATACAGTAGTAGTTAGTTACTATATAATGTAGATAAATTCAATAAATACATATAGTACTGTAGCTATACACAATTATAAAAAAACTAAATCTTTTTAATTTGACAACGAATCAAACATACTGTACAGTATCTCAAACACATTAAGTATACTGTAGGTTACTGAACTTATATTATAATGTTACTTAAACTGTAGGCTACAGTAGTACTATATGTACAGTGAGTAGCTGTTTTCTAAAATGTATTGAACAGCCCAGTAATATATGTGGGACCTTGTACTGTATATTAGTCATTATACAGAATATTTTATTCCGATTAAAATCAATCCGATTTAATAAAGGAACATCCAATAGGAGAGAGTAGGACTGTCCGACCACACCCTTATTGATTTTTGGTGGCCACGCATTGAATTGATTGGCACCTATGGATGGAATTGATGGGGCCTACTGACAGTAGCCTGTACAGTACATATACAGTACCATAATGTAGATGAGGCATGTGGCTGGCATGTAGCTCTAGTACTACAGTATTAAAGCTAGGGCCTTCAGTATATGTGTCAATTACTCGGACGGGTCTTTGGCTATTCTCTACTGTACCTTATTGTATAGGCCTCCAGTACATTATTGGATGGGAAATTATTTGGTCGGAGAATCTTTACCAGTTCAGGTACTTGGACTGCAGGCCCCCGGACAGTATCTTCCGGGACATACAAACCTACCACATACAAACTGAAGAGCTTTTAACGCTTTGCGAAATAATAACAATTAATATCTAGATTAAACGCAAAAAATATTATAAATTTATCAACTAAAATCAATGAATGAAAATTAATGAATGAATGAAAAAAAATGAAACTGTAGGTCTACGTCTAAACATGTATACCAAAGAGTATAGCAAAAATTAGGTTCTAAGAAACTAAATTCCAGAAACTTATTTATAGAAATCAAAACATGTCCTTTGATCCTTTGTAATAGGCTCACATGTACTGTAAATATGCTTAAGCCTACATCAATAATATATTCATACATTTTTGACCTAATGTCAATGGAATTAGGTACCGATATTCAAAATTCTAGAATTTCAGTTACATAAAAAATAGTAAATAAATGAACATTAATTTGGTTACTACGTATCACTGCTACAGAAATTACAACAATACTCCTTGGGGGGGGGGGGGGGGTACTCTTCGGGGGCCATTGTCCGGGGGGGGGGGGGGGGGTGTGTGGGGGGCTGCTGTTTTGGGGCTACATCTCCTGGGGATACTGTCAGAGGGGTTATTGTGCGGGGGGCTACTGTATTGTATTTACAACATCATGTTATGACTTCGTGTGAACTTTTAGATCGATCTTTTCTACTTTCTACTTTAACTGTTATTTTGGAACCCTTCAACCATATGAAGGGTTGACTTGACTACGTACTACAGTACGTACCATGACTGGGCATACAGTAGTTAGAAAACCCGAAAATAACAAAAAAGACGACATTATTAGTGGTAGGCCTATTGTGAATATTTGGTTAATCGAGAAAAAGGTTGAACGGCGTGTACCGGAATCAAGGTTTCCGGTTTTTTTTTAGGTTTTATTGTGAATTTACGTTGCCGCGAGCGAACTAAACTAACGCCTCGGGGATGGGAGGCCGGTCTCTAGGTGTATTAAATCATGGCAAATCTATTTGCGGTTGGCCTACTGTATGCGGTGATGGTGTAGCTTTCCTTTAAAAATATTACGACATATTCTTATATCTGTTGGCCTATTATGGCCTTGTACTGTACTGTATTTCTTTTCGTTTCAGGGACAGACTTCAATCGCCACCATTTTTAAAAGTTAGGATTATTTCTACAGTAAGAAGGCTACAGTACGGCGCATTTTGTATATAATTTACTCGAGCAATAATTACTTACTACTGTTCTGTACAGAAACTATTTACTATAACTAACTACAGTAACTAAATAATTACTTACTAGTATCTGTTGTACATACAGTAGTAGTTAGTTACTATATAATGTAGATAAATTCAATAAATACATATAGTACTGTAGCTATACACAATTATAAAAAAACTAAATCTTTTTAATTTGACAACGAATCAAACATACTGTACAGTATCTCAAACACATTAAGTATACTGTAGGTTACTGAACTTATATTATAATGTTACTTAAACTGTAGGCTACAGTAGTACTATATGTACAGTGAGTAGCTGTTTTCTAAAATGTATTGAACAGCCCAGTAATATATGTGGGACCTTGTACTGTATATTAGTCATTATACAGAATATTTTATTCCGATTAAAATCAATCCGATTTAATAAAGGAACATCCAATAGGAGAGAGTAGGACTGTCCGACCACACCCTTATTGATTTTTGGTGGCCACGCATTGAATTGATTGGCACCTATGGATGGAATTGATGGGGCCTACTGACAGTAGCCTGTACAGTACATATACAGTACCATAATGTAGATGAGGCATGTGGCTGGCATGTAGCTCTAGTACTACAGTATTAAAGCTAGGGCCTTCAGTATATGTGTCAATTACTCGGACGGGTCTTTGGCTATTCTCTACTGTACCTTATTGTATAGGCCTCCAGTACATTATTGGATGGGAAATTATTTGGTCGGAGAATCTTTACCAGTTCAGGTACTTGGACTGCAGGCCCCCGGACAGTATCTTCCGGGACATACAAACCTACCACATACAAACTGAAGAGCTTTTAACGCTTTGCGAAATAATAACAATTAATATCTAGATTAAACGCAAAAAATATTATAAATTTATCAACTAAAATCAATGAATGAAAATTAATGAATGAATGAAAAAAAATGAAACTGTAGGTCTACGTCTAAACATGTATACCAAAGAGTATAGCAAAAATTAGGTTCTAAGAAACTAAATTCCAGAAACTTATTTATAGAAATCAAAACATGTCCTTTGATCCTTTGTAATAGGCTCACATGTACTGTAAATATGCTTAAGCCTACATCAATAATATATTCATACATTTTTGACCTAATGTCAATGGAATTAGGTACCGATATTCAAAATTCTAGAATTTCAGTTACATAAAAAATAGTAAATAAATGAACATTAATTTGGTTACTACGTATCACTGCTACAGAAATTACAACAATACTCCTTGGGGGGGGGGGGGGGGGGTACTCTTCGGGGGCCATTGTCCGGGGGGGGGGGGGGGGACTGTGTGGGGGGCTGCTGTTTTGGGGCTACATCTCCTGGGGATACTGTCAGAGGGGTTATTGTGCGGGGGGCTACTGTATTGTATTTACAACATCATGTTATGACTTCGTGTGAACTTTTAGCCTACAGTATACAATAATATGTAATTTTCAGATTACCAGAATCAATGTTGTATAAACTACGTAAATTACTATCAAATCACTACAGAGGTATGGAAAACAGCAGTGCTACACCAGACCATTATTGGATGTTTGCAACCGGATGTTGAAAGAGGAATAGCCACCATCAATTCGGACTAAAGGTCAACTAAAGCCTTTCCCTAAGAAAGGAGACCTCGGTGTACCAACAAACTATCGTGGGATCTGTCTGATTGTGGTAGCTGCCAAAATATACAAGAAAATGATTCTATATAGAATTAGACCTCACATAGAGAAACTTCTGCGTAAGAGCCAAAACGGATTTCGACCAAGTAGATCAACAATAGCTCAGATATGTACTTGTGTAAAAGCTTTTGTGGGATAACTGATACGTTTGCCTTTGCTGGCCAGTTCCCCCCCGGTCGCTAGAATACTCTCAAAGGGATTTATAACTAAAATAGTGCAAGCTACCAGCTTATTGGCTGATGTGCTGTGTGGAGATATCTGGGCTCAGTTTAATCGGCCAACCAGCTGTAGGGAGGTTGCCTAAGCCTTGCTGTCCGTGTCGGCCAATAGAATTTGCGTGGGCGTTGATTTCGACCTATCCCAGCGCTACTGAACTGAATTTCCTATCTCTATGCTCATCCTCTGTGTTGAACGGGAGCTTCGGGGAATAAGGGTATTTGGTATACTCGTATAGTGGTAGTAGTCATATGATTTTATATGATTCTGTTGTTGTGTTCCCATTTTTCGCCATAACACCGGCTTTTTGGGAAGAACTCTAGTAAAACTGCTTAAATTATCGAAAGTATAAACTGTTACCTACCACGAATCTTAACTTAACTAATCAATCTTAACTCACTATTAATCATATTGTTTGTACTGTTATTTACCGTCAGTTATTAATTGTACCTATTTGTTGATGGAAATATTGCTCTTTGGAGAATACGGATAAATCACCCAAATTTCCCAATTTTCTTGATACACTACAGGTTAGAGAGACCGGCTATACATAACAATTGCGATTTATATTAATGTGGTGTGTATTGAATCTAATGTTATTTAGCAGACCCTACATGAGTCAATTGCTGCTCTCTTTATGTGTGATCAAATATACTGACGGTCGGCAGAATAGTGTGCATGATTGTGATTGGTAACAAAGCATTTCCTAAAGAATGCGCTTTATACTTTAATCATAAGCAGTATCGTTGCGTTTAGTATAAGTCCTAGTTCTGTTTAAATAGATAGAGCGCCACGTCCTAAAGGAACTGTTAATATTTCCCGAAAGCCAATAATATCTGTCAGAAATTAATTATTAACGATCTATCGAATAATACAGTAAGTTTACACTGCAACCTTACACTGCAATAATAAAATTTAAGCATCCGAATTCAGCCTCCCGGGTGTAGATCCATCGGGTGAATGATCGCGCATGGGCTGACTTCGGCTAATGTTTTGTGTATTAGCATAAAATATTGTCGTATGCTAAAGGTGTTTTAATTAACTAAAAGACATATAAATTTTGGCAGGTTAAACTGCTAAAGGTCTTCAAAAGCGCGAACAGTAACAGTTTATAATCTTATTGCAGTAGGCAATAAGGTTGCAAAATACCGTAGTGACTGGTAAAACTGAACCGGTACTTCTGTAGGTCAGTAGGCCTAACTGTCATCACCGGTACCGGTACTGCTGTACAAGTACATTTAGTATTATTCGATTTTGATTATTGTATACCGGTAGGCTGTTTAAGAGATTAGGGACTGTACACCCCTTGTTTCTTTTGGAGCTTACTTATTTCTGTCGGTTTTATTTCCTAGTAAGTTAATATTGAGCTGAAGACGTGTAAGTCTGCTCAGATTGTTCAAATAATTGTAGGCTGAACTGCTGTCTGACTGTGTTGAGTTTGGAGAGATTACGGCGTGTGTAGAGTTTGTCTGATCAAGTGCCGTTAGTAAGTTGGGGCAGCCATATGCGGTAAGGTCAATCCCCTCTTAAAGAATAAGTCGTACTACCGTGTTAGAACGCATACTAACTAACAGTTTCAGAATCTGCATATACTGTAGTTTATTTAGGCTTGATTGTAGTCTGCCAGTGTTTTAGCCTGTGTTTGTTTGTGTGGTCTGTTCAGGTACCGTAATAGTTATTACTCAGATATTTTGTAGGCTAGATTGTTGTCTAGCTATTCTTAGGCCTGAAGGGATTGCTGCGTGTGTAGAGTTGGTCTGATAAAGTGCCGTTAGTAAGTTGGGGCAGCCATATGCGGTAAGGTCAATCCCCTCTTAAAGAATAAGTCGTACTACCGTGCTAGAACGCATACTAACTAACAGTTTCAGAATCTGCACATACTGTAGTTTGTTTAGGCTTGATAGTAGTCTGCCAGCGTTTAGTTTGTATTTTGTTTGAGTATTCTGTACGGGTAGCGTAATATTTATTATTCAGAGTTTATGCGATTATTCGCAACATTCATGTCCCCAAGTTTATTCCTACAGTAATTGTGCTTGTTATACATACCGTTATAGTTAAATTAACCCCGGTACTACACGGGCTGCTTGGCGTAGGACAAGACTGGTGACTTTGTGCTTCGGTCACTCCAGCAGATGCCGTGGTTCTTTTAACTGTTCAAGTATATTTAACTACTGATTATTTGTTATACCGGTACTTGTACCTAATTTAGGGTTTAGTGTACAGTGCTTTCCGAAGTAATTAGTGTAGGCAGTATATTTGTGTTGTAAAGTGGTTGATAGGCACATTCGTTAGCTCTATTAGCTTCTGGGTAGGAACAATCCGTGATACATAACGTAGTACCTATAGCGATACGGTTATAGGTCGTCAGGCGGTGGTATTTTCCTATCTGGACAGTACAATATATTTACTACTACTTATTATTTCAAATACCGTAGTACCCTGTCCGTTGTAATAACCAGAATTCTAACCCTTTGTTAGGCTGGTTTGTAGACTTCCTGTAAAATTACCCTAAAAATTTCGTACGTAATATTTTGTTGTGTTTAATTAGAGAATTAATCTCACCAGTATAGTAAGTAATTTGTAGTATTAAGTAACTTAGGTAAATTAGAATTATCAGTTTTAGTGTCAAATAAATAGCACTTCACTGAGAGCGCACAGCTTCTGTGTAGTGACTCCCCCAGAAATAATAACATTTATTTCAAATATTGACAAAAAACCCATTTAAACGGGTATATAAATATTATAAATCAAATCAAACGATTTATAAATAGTAGGCCTGCCATACAACAACTAGGTCTCACTATCAGTTGGACTACTGCTTAAATAACGGTAATAAAGTAAGTTAAAGTAACTAAGTAACCCTAAAATATTCAGGAATTCAATTATTCTAAAAATAATTGACATACCGGTACTTACCATAGGCTTATTATATTTATTTCTATAAATTTGAGCTGAAATCATACCGGTACTCTGTAATTAATTCTAGTTCATAATTATACTTATATATACTATAAGTGTAAGCTGTATACCGGTATTCAAGATAGGCCTATTATATATTTATATATATCTGTGTTAAATTTATATACCGGTACTCTGTGACAAACCTAGTTTACAATACTTATATATATTATAAGTGCATACCGGTATTCTAATATACTGCAATAAATTACCGGTACTAGGCCAGTGGTCATACTGAATTACTAGACTTGCTTTAACTGTAACTATAGCAGTAAGCCTTCAACTGTATAGCTAAACATGTCTGACACTCAGCAAAACCTGTCAGACAGTCTGATCGATACAACTATCTGTGATTCAGATAGGAGTGTGGAGCGAATAAGAAAGGAGTTCGGCTCACCTCCTACTGTAAAAAAGGTCATCCCTCCAGTAGTATCAGACCCTAGGCTAGTCCACCATAGGTCCATCATAGGCACTCGGGCACAGGTAAAACGGGACCAAGAGGCAGTTGTCCTATCGCAGCAACATCTTGGTCAAGAACCTACTTCCCAGCGACCCGATAGCTCCAGCAGTTCGGATACTGTAGAGCTGACTCCCGAACATGGAGTGCAGATGGCTGATACAGTCTACTCGGACCCCCTTCTTACTCTTCCTGCTGCAGTGCTAACTACTATATTCATTGCGGTGGAGGAACATCAAGCCGACTGGGCGAAGAATAAGCGAGCGACCCAAGATAATTACGCGGGATACGCCAGGGAAGAATTGATATCTATTGTTGAATCACAATGGAACTTTCCCGGACTCGGACTTCCGTTGGATCTGTCCGAGGCTACTTGGGAAGATATACACAGGATGGGAGTGGCTAAAGATACAATGGATCCAGCTGTTTGGAAGAGGTCGGCAGCAGGATATGTGCAGGGATTCTTCGGATCCTTGGATCGATTGGAAGAACAACTGTTTCGACAACCTCACGGACCTCAAGAGCAGGAAGAGCTGCTATATCAAATACGCGAAAGAACCCTACGCATACGACTAATCCTCTCAGCCTTTGAGGAAACTTCCAAAAGAAGACAGGACACGTCGCTGCAGGTTGCTGTCAAAACTTGGCTACATCGGGTAGATCTCAAAGTACAGGAAACGGCCCAGTGGAAATCCCAGCTGGCTGAGAGATCAACCTATGAAGAACCAACTGATGTCACCCTTTCTCAAGCGGAAAGCGAAGAGGCCGCCGAGAAACCGCGAACTAGAGACGCTATCGACATTTATTTGTCCGACTATCAGCGATTCCTAGGAGACGAAGAGTTGAGGAGACGGCTGTCTGGACTTTCCCCTAATAGTGAAGGAACCAAGCTTGTATTGGACTCAATCGATGCCGAAATGTTAGCTGCAAACCAAGCTGAATGTGATGAAAAACTCCGTCTCACTAGAGTCCGAGAAGAACAAATAAAGAAAAGAAGGATAGAGGAACAAAAGGCGGCGGCTATGGCAGATGCAGAAGCAGAAAGAAAAGCAGCAAAGGCGGCGGCTATGGCAGAAGCAGAAGTAGAAAGAAAGGCAGCGGCGGCAGATGCAGAAGCAGAAAGAAAGGCAGCGGCGGCAGATGCAGAAGCAGAAAGAAAAGCAGCAAAGGCAGTGGCAGAAGCAGAAAGGAGAGCATCTGAGCAGACTACCCAACTGGAGTTGGAAAATCTGCAAGAGACACAAGACAGTATAAATAAACAGTTTACTGCTAATCAAATGCAGATGATGAGAAAATCTACTCCCAAGCGCCAGGGATACACATCCTCGGAGGAAGGCGAGACCACCGATCCTGAAGGCGGAGGAAATAGATCTCATCTAAGTAGGCGTAGAAAAACATCTTACCGTCGCAAATTGCCTGATTTGCCCCCAGCTGTTAAAAGACAGCTAACTAGCACAGACTTAGGTAGTGCAGAACCCATAGAACAATTTATCCAGGTCAAAAGACTCCCTACTATAGTCGATGAACCTGAAATAATTAGGCCTGTTGTTCCCAAAGTCACTTCTGTGCTAGAGACCCCTGCACTTCCAGAGCTTAACTCTAAATTCCCTTTACATAGTACTACACTGCCTGTACCCGGTGGAACAGTCCATGCAGAATACCCCTGTCCAGATAGCAGAGAGAGAAATCAATAATTTGTCTCCCGTCGTCCCGCGTCAGCCCGCTACTATGTTGGCGACTCCCGCTTCGGCGGTTGAGTGGGTGGAAGAGGGACGGCGGGGGATGAATCTCCTGCTGGGACAGATGCAGGAGACTGTCCACCAACTTAAGGGAACAGTGAGGGAAGGTAGAGCAGAGTTGCAAGAGGTGCAGCAAAGTATCGCACTAGAACGCGACAAATTAGTCAATATCCAAAAGGGCATACCAATACCCCCTATAACATTGTGTCAACCTGTTAGGTCTGAAGGATTACATGCGCAAGGTGTGGAGCCTACACGCATCTATACTGCTAGTGAAGTTGAAACTCCTATAGCAAACCCTATTAAGGGTGATTATAGACCTGTTATTAATGATATTCCCTATAGACCTGATAATGATCCGAGAAATTTATATACCGATAATTCGATATTAAATAACACGATGGCCCAAGAAAGCTTTACGCGTCAGATGGCTAGAACAGAAGCCCGCCAAGCGGTCAAAGTGGGAGAGATCGTCAAATTCAATGGAGATGAGATGAAATGGTTACCTTTCAACGAATATTACAAAGATAGCATACAGAACTCTGTACTATCTAACGGAGAGAAACTTAGATTCCTCATCAAGTGCTTGGAAGGACCTCCCAAGTTAATGGCGTTAAAGTTTATTGGACATCCAGAAGGATTAAGACAAGTTTGGGATACATTAAACATCAGGTATGGTAACAAGGATAACATAGCTAAGTATTTGTATGCAAAATTAGTAGCCCCCCGACACTTCCTTAGTAGCGGGATTATAGAGTTTTCCGATGAAATTCAAGAGATCTGTAGACAACTGGACTGGTTAGGTAAGTCGCATGAATATCAGAGTTCCATGGTTATTGGAGCCGTAGTCTCTACTTTACCAAAGGGTGGAGTATGTACACGCTGGGACAAGAAAGTGTTGTACATGAATGAACAACAACGACGAAGTCCTACCATGGCTGATCTCATGTCCTTCTTAGATAGTGAAGTAAAATTACAACTCATAAGGCAGTCCAGAGAGAAAACATCGGAAAATAAGGTAAGTGAGAAACCCGTTTCTAGGAGAAGGATAATACCAGTGTGTTATACTGACGACGGCGAAAGCCAAGCTTCTCAAGAAGAGGACAGCGGGAAAGACACAGCAAAATCTTACTATGACAACAAGACCTATAAAGACGTAAGTAAATACAAGTCTCGAACCAGTGACAGGAGAGAACAGGTAACAACAACTCCTCCAACGTCTCCTAAGAGAATTCACGGAAGAAAGCCCGAAGAAAGAACGAGAGTGCATAACGTTAACCAAGTTAAGGTGAGTAACATCAAACCAAAATGTGCGCTGTGCGACGGGCCCCACCGTTTGAGTGCGTGTGCTGAATTTCTAAAGAAATCCCCTGTAGACAGACGTACAGTCCTGTGGAATAAGCGGTTATGCTATAATTGCCTCAGATCAGGACACCAACGGCGAACCTGTTACTCCGACGTAAAGTGTGCAAAGTGTGGCGCGAAACATCACATCTTGTTACACAGTGAGTTCGAACGAGACAACCCGAGTCAGGTAAGTGAGCCCGAACTACATGTCCAATTCAGTGATGTGAACGACACTGACCAAGGTTCTGAGTGGGAAGGATTCTATACAGACGAATTCTCCGATGCCAACGAATCCTGTTATCTAATAAATACCACAGTGTATCGAGCACTTACGTATGAAAAGGACACTGACGAGTTTACTCCAACTCCTTTTGACAAACAACCATCTTGGAAAGTTCCAACTTCCAACATAGGAATAAGAGAATTTCCTGTAGTGCAAGTGAGAGTTCATGGTCTCAACAAGAGTTACATAGTGAACGCCCTACTTGACTCCGGCAGCACAGGAACATTCATCGATCAAGAACTAGCCGAAGATATCTTTGCTGGACAACCCAAGTTCCGGACTAAATTGAATATGTCAGGAATTATGCAGGTTTGGAAATCTACCCTAACGGCAGATTACTATGTAGGTGAGTTGTCCACCCCCCAGGATAAATTAGGAGCACAAAGTATAAGGTCAGTAAAAATGGTGGCTATAAAGAACTTCGCTACTACCCAAGCAGACCTTTATAATTGGGACGAGGATGAGAGCATCCAACATCTTAAGATACCTCGATTCCAGACAGATTATCCTGGAGTGCAAATACTCATCGGCCAAAACGCGCATGAGGCGCTCGAGACATTGGAGAAACGGCCTGCTCAACCGCAGCCACTGCAAACCTATGCGGTAAGAACTAGAGTAGGTTGGTACTTCACTGGCCCTTCCCGTAGAACTCTCAAAGAGAGATTACCTCAACAACAGGTATACCAAGTAAAGGAATGGGAAGTGGAGAGCAGTGATGTGGACGATCCAACTGAGGGAACACCATACTCCTCAGATAATGACGATATTAACTCCAATGTAGATCAATGGAGACATCGCCCCGAGATGATTAATCTAGCCGACATCGCTTCCAGAGGAGCAACTCCTCAAGAACGGATAGATACTCCCGGCTGGTTAAGTGGACCCGACTCCCTAAGTAAAGAAAAAGATGAATGGCCTCCTCATCTTACCACGGCGAAGATTAGACAGGCCAAGGGAGCGGAGGAAGTAACACGACAGCCTAATCGCCCAGCTGGTCATTTAGGTTTACTGGAAAGAGACCGAAAACTGTCCGGAAACCATGGAAGGCAAGATACTCTTCCTACGACCACTTCCCTAATTCGACAAAGATCTAGGGACTCCATAACGTAATTATATATGGAGTGGGTGTGTGACTATATTATTTTATATTTTTTTATTATTACTTTATATTTATGTATGGATTATTATGTACTTTATTATAATCGTTTTATTTAATTTTATTTAGTGGAATGTTATTTAGATTATTTAGTAGATTAGTGCAATATATTAGTGTTTATTACATAATTACTTATAATATATATTTAGTGCGACGGCAAGAAATAATTATTTTTCTCTTTCCGTACTGTCCGTATTATATTATAAATGCGAGACTATAGTAAGATGACATGTCAGTACTTCTTAAAGTACAATAAAGCCACTACTATATTTAAGTATTATTGGTAGGCAGAGTATTAGGAATGCAAAGTTCAGATCCTCGTGTCTCGGCTAAACCAAGCTCTGGGTAGACCTTGGAAACGACTTGCCTCTTCACACTGACATTGCTTCGTGCGATATTGCTCTTCTACCTTATAACAAATAATACATATAGTAGCGTGATGTCCCTCTAACAGTAGCGTAAATCGCAAATAAATCTGTTAAATTTTTTGACCATCTGTAATTCTAGTCGATTAAGATATCGTGGCACCCACCGATATACTTGAAAGACAAATTCTAGAATCAGTGGTTAAAGTCCCCAGACAAGTTCTGGAATAAATCGGTGCCCATCCTAAATATTAATTTAATATTTATTAAAATCTGTAAAATCCCGATCCTTTAAAATTTCTAGTCAATTAAGATATCGCAGTATTTACCGATATTCTTAGAAGGACTATTTTATAGAATTAAGGATCCTAAGTCCCCACCCCAGATATGCTCTGGAATAAAATTTGTATCAATTTAACATCAAATAATAAAATTCACGGGAATAAATTTAAATTCATATTCAAATGAATTTCATAAATTGTCATTTTGTGCAATTTATAACATTCCCAAAATTCCAGTAATTAATAGATCATGGGAGCGGAGATTCATATTGAGTGTACTAGAGCGCGAGAATCTCCAACATATAGTCAATAGCCGATAAAATTTATAAAATCATGCATAAAGAGGATATTGACAATTAAAGAATTACTATTAAATAACATCCCAGATCTGTATGCCTGAGAATTGCCCTAATTCTACCGCTAGTTTTCCATAATGTCACCATGGCAACACCCACGCTAGAATTAGAAGCAAGTTAAAAGGAACAATAAAAAGCTTGCCCCATTGCGTAGCATAAGAGTATACATAACGCACTATTGGTATCCAAGGATACATAGTAATAACGTGACATTCTGGAAGACACTGACTAACGGACAAATGGCATGCATGTGTGCAGTAAGTAATGATTGTATGGAATTTGTGCGTTTATAGGTGAATGTTACTACTAAAGTGTGTTTACAGTAGCTAATCGCAATTGTAAAATAGCCCTAACTCTACCGAGATAACCTCAAGTGGATTCAAGCCTTTGGGACGGACAGTGGTGGGACTTGTGCCGGTTATCGTTGTCGTGCTGTTGCTACATGTTGGCGTAAACACTGCGACAGCGGTACATCGGCGCTGAGAAACCCACTGTCCGGGGGCAAAAGCCTAGTAGGCAGCGACGCCCGCTTGCCTAAAATATTAACTCATATTGATATTAATAAACTCAGATAGCAGATATGACGGAATTGATAGAAGATGACCTTGGTATTAGAGAGCGATATACTCTACCTTTACAAGCGTTTGTGGATAGCTTGATACGCGGTGAAGCCGATCCGACTATTACGGAGGACGATGGTCGTTATATCGAACCGCCGATGTCCCAGGAACAACTTACGCGTGAAGCGGACTATAGAAAATTCACCGCTCGCTATACGAATCGTAATGGTACGTATATGGACTTCTTAACTACCGGCCATCCTATCGATTTACATGATACTGATGATGTAGACACCGAAAGGGAAATGGTTTTATTTAAATATCATGCCCAGCGGAATCGTAATGATAAACCGAGAATAGAACACGAGAACTCTATTCGCAACCTACTTGACAGAGAAAACGTTGAAGAACCCGATAAGCGTATCAACTTCAACGACTACTTGGAATTTTTGAGAGAAACCTATCTCAATATTGCCAGTCAACAGAACCTAGAGACTCGATATCCTCAAGGTATACATCACGATCCCATGGTAGAACTCAAACGACTCTATTTCACCATGATGTATCTTACCGCAGATCGTCCACTGCCTGTTGTCCCGGACAGCTTTGAACAAATGGAAGACTATCTATACGATCTTCGAAAACACCGCACTTTCCGGTTGGCTAGCCGATGTGTGCAGTCGTACTATACGCGCCCATCCATTAATCCTTGGGACCAAACTCGCTAAGCTAGATGAACATAATAAATTCATCCGCTTTGAATGTTTCCGACGGCTTTTAACCCCGTTTCGCAACGTGGATAGCCAATTCAAAGACCGCGCTTTGACCAAGCTCAGCTTAAGAGACTCGGCTGCGGAGAAGTTAGATAGCGCTGGATTTGCTATTTTCAAAGACATTTGTATAATGAACCTGCACTCCTCGGTTATCCAAAGACCTCGGATCCCCACAGGTTATTCTGTCGTGGAAATTCAGACGATAGGTCCACTTGAGGAGACAGCCACGCCTACCTCAACTATACAAGGGGAAGACGAACCCATATGTTTAGAATCTGAAGAGATTCAGCCCCCCACGTCTCGGAGTAGCGATAGCGACTACATATTGGAATGATATCAAGGTTCCCAGTGTCTTACTGCGTATGATTATCGCCATGCCAATTATGTTTCTAGACAACGTTGTCGGCTGTGCGCATCGAGAGACCATATTACGTCTATGGACACCAACGATCTTTGTTCCTATTTCCACGAGCAACCATCGATGGAAATCTATTGTGCATATTGTCGGCTTAATAATTTGCACATTTTTGCTGTCTGCCCCCAATTTATGACTCAATGCCATCATTGTCAATTAAAAGGACACGCCAGCTTTGATTGTCCCTTTAACCATGATTTAGAGAGCGTAGATGAAATGATTGTACTACGTTATATCAGAGCTTGGGAAGCGAACGCTGATTTACATTGTGATTCACGCCATCGCTATTATCCTGGACGCGCTTACGAAGGAGTTTATGCGTTCCATCCTTATTTGTTTGCCTCCGTCGAGCAGAAATCGCGCCTATCAAGTTATGAACTATTGAAGCGCGTTGGAGAATGTATTTCAACCAAATATGTACGCAAATTCCTCAGGAGCATTAATCCGAGTGACATCAATTCGTATAACTTAATAAACTTTATCCGTCAAGATCCGGCCTATGGAGACTTATTTGTCAACTCACACCCTGAGTTACAGGAAGTATATCGACGGCCTTACGAGTACAGAGCCCGCGAACGCGAGCTGGAAAGAACCATTAAACCAAGGAAGTTTCTAACTGCCTATGGTCCACCCACGGCCCTCGTTCAGACCACTCGTAAAGGACCCGTAAGAGCGGCTGTCTTGAAACGAGCTCTCAAAGCCGTTAGACCCCTCTCCCCGGACGTTGATGTCAATCAACCCGGTACTTCGACCGGCGGATATACCGATCGCAATCCCATACCTTCTGATGCAATCATATTGCACCCTTCACCCAGGAGTTATAGCCCTCCTCGTAAAGTGGCTCGCCCCAAAGAGAAAAGGACTCTTGCTAGCTTTAAAAAACTGCGTAAACGCCGTCCGCGCAAGAAAGACTAACTGTTTAGAGTATTTTTATATTTTAGAAACTGTGATTTTGTATATTTTATAGACTTAAATCCCATTTTCTGGGAGCGGTGTAAAAGCTTTTGTGGGATAACTATAATAATAATAATATAATAATATTGGTTATTTATATAGCGCTTTATTATGCTCGGCATACTCAAAGCGCTTTTTATTATCATTACCCCAGCAAAGCCAGGTTCCCATTATACCGCTGGGTTGACGTAGGCACTAATGTCTAAAGTGTCTTGCCTAGGGACACAACAGTGCGAAATTTCTACAGCCTTTAGTCGGATTCGAACCTGCGCCACCAAACACTATTGTGTAAGGCGCCATATCCACTCGGACACTGTAACTGATACGTTTGCCTTTGCTGGCCAGTTCCCCCCCGGTCGCTAGAATACTCTCAAAGGGATTTATAACTAAAATAGTGCAAGCTACCAGCTTATTGGCTGATGTGCTGTGTGGAGATATCTGGGCTCAGTTTAATCGGCCAACCAGCGTAGGGAGGTTGCCTAAGCCTTGCTGTCCGTGTCGGCCAATAGAATTTGCGTAGGCGTTGATTTCGACCTATCCCAGCGCTACTGAACTGAATTTCCTATCTCTATGCTCATCCTCTGTGTTGAACGGAGCTTCGGGGAATAAGGGTATTTTGGTATACTCGTATAGTGGTAGTAGTCATATGATTTTATATGATTCTGTTGTTGTGTTCCCATTTTTCGCCATAACACCGGCTTTTTGGGAAGAACTCTAGTAAAACTGCTTAAATTATCGAAAGTATAAACTGTTACCTAACGAATCTTAACTAATTAATCAATCTAACTAACTCACTTAATTTAACTGCATTAATCATATTGTTTGTACTGTTATTTTACTGTCAGTTATTAATTGTATCTATTTGTTGATGGAAATATTGCTCTTTGGAGAATACGGATAAATCACCCAAATTTCCCAATTTTCTTGATACACTACAGGTTAGAGAGACCGGCTATACATAACAATTGCGATTTATATCAATGTGGTGTGTATTGAATCTAATGTTATTTAGCAGACACTACATGAGTCAATTGCTGCTCTCTTTAAGTGTGATCAAATTTACTGACGGTCGGCAGAATAGTGTGTATGATTGTGATTGGTAACAAAGCATTTCCTAAAGAATGCGCTTTATACTTTAATCATAAGCAGTATCGTTGCGTTTAGTATAAGTCCTAGTTCTGTTTAAATAGATAGAGCGCCGCGTCCTAAAGGAACTGTTAATATTTCCCGAAAGCCAATAATATCTGTCAGAAATTAATTAATAACGATCTATCGAATAATACAGTAAGTTTACACTGCAACCTTACACTGCAATAATAAAATTTAAGCATCCGAATTCAGCCTCCCGGGTGTAGATCCATCGGGTGAATGATCGCGCATGGGCTGACTTCGGCTAATGTTTTGTGTATTAGCATAAAATATTGTCGTATGCTAAAGGTGTTTTAATTAACTAAAAGACATATAAATTTTGGCAGGTTAAACTGCTAAAGGTCTTCAAAAGCGCGAACAACTTGCGCTACGGAGACTGAGTGGGGTAATTAAATTAAAGAATCTCCCCACAGTCCTGACATTTGTGGACTTCAAGAAGGCATTCGACTCCATCCATAGAGGTAAAATGCTTGAAATCCTAAGAGCTTATGGAATACCAGAAGTAATCGACGCTGGCATTGGATTGATATATTGTGAAACAGAAGCTCAGATACTCTCACCACACCAGATGGTGAAACTGTGTTTTTCTCAATCCTGGCTGGCGTACTGCAACGTGATACAGTATATTGGCGTCATTACTATTTGAAATTGTACTGGACTACGCAACGAGGACGGCCATAAAGTGTGAAGATCTGGGATTCACACTACAAGAACGCAGAAGTAGTAAATATCCGGCAACGAAAGTCACAGACACTGACTTTGCGGATGACATCGCCCTGCTCTCTAATATACGTTAGAATATGCACAGATCCTACTGAATAAAGTGGGGAGGGATGTTGAGTAGGTTGGATTGCATATAAATACTACGAAGACCGAATTCATCACTTTTAATGTTAATGGAAACTTGATTGACAACAATTAATTGATAATAATCAACGAAGGAAGGTTGACGACTTCAAATACCTTGGGTCATGGATAGAGAGTAGCAACAATAGAGATACATACTTTATACTATACTATTACTGTACTACTACTACTATACTACTACTATACTATACACTATAGGCTCATTCCATGTAAAGTGCGGGATATTCGTACGACTTTTTGTGCAGACTTTAGTACTGTACATCATGAAAATGAACTAAAATATTATAATGCTTGTGTTTCTTAGAAAAACCAATTATCGGTTCTGTATAAAAACGCAGTTTGGAAAACCTGCAGCAGTTTATGTCTTAGAATTATTGCTTCAAAAAATTGTAAAGTGCGGGACGCGTACGAAAGTGAAATTCTCAACTGTCAAATTCATTGCTAAAGTTCAGCGAATTGGGTAAAGTTAGTGGGAAATGTTTTGTTTCATGATGTTCCTAGATATATAGGGAAAATAGATTAGCCTTTAGTAAGCTGGTAGGTAACTTCAATGAAACAGGGGAGTAGTTTAAGTGCAGCAAAGTCATGTAAAGTGTGGGACATTTCACTGTAAAGTGCGGGACACGTGCGATTTTATCATTTATAAACACATTAAATCGTTAATTATTACATTATTCCGACTAAATAAGTGATAATTATAAACTTTTCAGTGAGATTGCTACATATAATTTGAACTTAAAGATGAATGACAATGCAACTAATCCTAACCAAAATACTAAACCTAACCTACCAAACTTACAGTAGTTGGTCCTGTAAAGCTCCTTACTACAGTACTGTGTACATGTTTACATGTGACTGCCTGTCAAGTAAATGTTCAAGTATTTAAAGCATACAATTCCACTGGAGGTCCGGCCTTTAGTACAGTGCACAGCACATTGCACATGCACAGTTGTGAAGAGGCGGGTGGGGGTGGGGGGGATTATAGATATAATTAATAGGCCTCCAACATAAGGCTGTACGGGCTTTAATATGCCATTCTAGCATTCCAATATTGCGATAAATAACGTAACAAAGTTTCAAACAAAGTTTGTCATTGTCCTTTCTCAAAGTCGGCCCCAGCATGAAAAGAATGGCGCAAAATTATTGTTCTGTTCTGCCATCCACCACTGACAATGTACGAATACCCCCCAATGGAGTAGAAAAACAAATAGAGGTTAACATATTATAGTGCCTAATACTGTAAGTTAAACAGAAGTGTAGGCATGGCGATAGCAAATTTGTTTGTATCATTTTGTTGGTGGCCTTAGCCTAAGCCCTGGTACAGCGTGGCTCCTACTTACTGTATTACAGTATTACCTCCAGGCAGTTCAATATTATTTTAGGCTTATGTAAAATTACCATTTAAGTGCACTGTAGGCCTAAATGTAATACAGATTAAATAGCCAGATTAGACCTGGAACTGTAGTGCACCCATAAAACCATTAATAAATAGTAGCTTACCATGTATGGTCTAGGCCGTGGCATATGCAGTACGCTCCAGCCAGGAAGGGGTTAATGGCAGCCCTACTAATATTATTCAGAGTATGAATAAGCTAATAAAAATAGGAATTTGAATTTTGAGTATATTTACTGAAATATATGTGATTTTCATGCATTTTTTCTTAGTGTCTTAATATCAGATATTGATATGAAGTTATTATGTCTGTTATGATTATTCCAGTTGAAGTTCTTCCATCTAAATACTCGCTTACTCTACATCCTTTGATATTTATACTTTTTGTCCCGCACTTTACGTAAAGTGCGGGACACCTGTTTACCACATAACACGAAACACCACAAACAAACTAAGTACCCCAGATTAATGATACATATATTTGTGCTTTACAAACGACATATCATCATTCTATTATAATACAGTATGTCTATCCTGTACAAACAAAATATGGTGTTCAGCGTAAAGTGCGGGACATTATGATGTAAGCAGATTATGAGCACTGAATTTTTAGACACAACGTTGTTTTAATTGACAGCAAATGATTTCAGTAGAAAATATGATTGTTTTGCTTCGAAAAGTACTCTATTACGTTGCCATCTGCTAAAAAATACTCATAAAACGCTGTTGTCATATTATGCACTCAGTTAACTGTATTTTTGCAGTTTGAGAGGTAAAGCCGAATAACACCAGATTTCAGAAAGTTAACGAATTTTGATGCGGTTTTTTGCATTAAATTCGTAAACCGCATCATATATCGGTTCTGAAAATTTATATGAGAAGCAATAATTCACTTTTTTCAAAATTGGCACTGCGGTTGACATTTGCATGGAATGAGCCTATACTACTATACTACAGTATAACATATATAGACCAGCTTTAAAGGGATACTGAACTTGAGAAAAATGAAATTGCGATAACTATGGCATGGAGAATCGGGAAGCATGGAAGGATCTCATTTACACTGTCCGAACTCCCTCGACCTAGTAGTGTAGTAGACCTACAGTAAATTACCATTATTATATTGGAATATTTGATTGGATTTTAAAACACCTCGCATATTGTAATCTCACATAGTGTTAATAAAGTAAGACTTGAAATAATACAGTAATACTACAGTATATTTATTTCTTATGCAATAAATTAACAACCCTTTCCTCTCTGGATCTTTCTACTGTAGTTATCTGTTAAATGAAATCAGCAGAATGCTCTCAATGTAATGAAATATAAAAGTTAATACAGTAGCATAATAATTATCTGTATATAAATAATGTATATAATTATATATATTAATATTATATTATTATATATACATATATATAATATGTATATAAATAATACTTAATATTGTAACAATTTATACTCCTATTTATTGCCTTTTATTTATGAATATACTATATACAGTTACTGCAACGATAGGCGTTTCATATAGGGCCTATACTTGCATATTGTTTATGTCTTTCTCATAGAAACTACAGGTCATTAGGCCTACAACTGGAGGGGTATAATCCCTCCATTGAGAAACTTACAATGTTTGATGCTCTGCCAATAATTTAATTCAATGAATACATAATAATAATTTACCTTGAATATGAACTCCAAGGAGGTGAAATGTTACTGTTTTGGGCCAAAATTTGGTTCTCTACTGCAATTATACTAGGCCTACTGCATATTCACATACAGTACCGTAATTACAGTATTACAAGATAATTAGTCACTAACTCGGACTAGCAGAACAAGTGGAGTATACTTTTATAAAAGTAGGATATGAAATTATGTAATCGCTAATACTGTATAAATGTATATATAGTCGACTACAGTCCCTATCTCATTCTAGATACTGTTTCTCAAACTGGGTACCTTTTCTCTTACCTCACTCTTACTAACTCAAACCATGTCTGGTTTACTCAAACCCAACTCAAACTCGCATAACCACCCACTGTGCACTGTGTAGCATTCATACAACAAGCTGTCTGTCTGTGTTTAATGGCCCACTCGCTTCTGTTATACTCTGCCTACGGGTTTGATGGTCTCCTGCTGTTATAACATTCCCTAAACTTGATTTGTTTGTGTGTAATTAACTCCAGTAGACAGTGAGAATTAAGTTGCAGACTCAGTGACTCAATTTATTTTTAAATTTCAGAATAAAAAAATTATATGCTAAATTATTAAACTGAAGATTTATTAATTTTTTTATTACATTTATTAAGTATGTATGACTCATAACATATTAACGTTATTTTACATTAAAATATAACCATATAATATAACCAACCAATTTTATAAATTTATTTTACTGTCGCGTATATTTCGCTAATGTTTTTAATATTTAACTTTAATGTAGGCGTAGTTTGGGTTATGAGCTTGGGCGTTGTTTGGGATAAGATTGTTTTCGTTAGGAGGTTGGGCGTTTTGGGTTAGTTATTTATAATTATTGTTTAACCAGCCTCTTAATAGTGTCACAGATTCTTCGCCAATTACGTGGCTCGCCCCTTTGGAACTAAATTCGCTTCCATTGGAACTAAATTCGCATCCATTGGAAATAAATTCGCATGCATTGGAACTAAGTTCGCATCCATTGGAACTAAGTTCGCATCCATTGGAACTAAATTCGCATCCATTGGAACTAAATTCGCATCCATTGGAACTAAATTCGCATCCAATGGAACTAAATTCGTTTTAGTTTTTCTCCAGTTATTGGAACTAAGTTCGCCTAAATTGGAACTAAATTAGTTTCCATTGGAACTAAATTCGCATGAGGCTTAAATTAGAACTAAGTACGGGGAATCCGAGGTCCCATATGCACTAATAATTGTTATTTAACCATTAGATTTTTAAACTGATATGTCTTGTAAGGCACCAATTGACATCAAACAGACAGACAACAGAGCACCGATTTCCCACAACAATATTCCCAGAATTAAAACTTTCTCTACAAACAGACCGAGCCAGTGTGGTTTAGTTAACAACATACATTTAGTAGAGCCCACAAAGGAACTGCGTGATTGACATGTCTTTTATGAGACACACGCAAGTTCCAGCTTATGTAATTCAACCCTATGTAATTAACTCAAGAGCCCAAGCAACAGACAGAGGCCCCTTCCCCATCCCAATGTGGTGCCTCACTCAACCAGAGTAATTATCCATCCCGTACAGGAAGGGTAATGCTGAGTATGGCACAGTTGGATGTCAACCTAACTCAAACCATGGCGCCAGACTCTAGTTTGAGTTAGATTGAGCTGGCTGCATCTTTCTGATTTCTCAACTCTTACCCCAGTCTTACCTACTGATATTTTCCGTTGACTATCATTAGTAAAAGGTTTGAGAAATGATACCCAGTTTGAGAAATAATATTCAGAATGAGATAGGGACTGTACAGTATATAGATTAAGTTAATAAATTAGAGATGGACTGCCCTTCGACCGACAAAATCTCAAGTTATAAACATTTTACGTGGGTGTATAAATTAATGCATTTTAAATATGCAGAAATTCACAACTAAATTATTATTTATGAAAATTACCATCAATTAATCTCCACATGAGGAGGCATGCAAAACCAATCAAACACCTGTTGGATTCCTCCACGTTATGGTAAATAGGTAGGCCTATATATACAGTCGGGCATACAAGCGCTGGTGTTTTCTTCTGTTTAATAAACAGACTTTGGATAAAGTTTATAGGAAATTTGGGAGAAATATATTCAAACTGAATAAAAGTTGAATGATTGACAGTATTTAACCAGGACTACTCGATTGGATGCATCTCAATTTCACTGCAGTTTATGAATTTTCTGCATCTAATCTACTGTAGGCCACTACTGTACTTCAGTGTAGGCTACTGCACAATGTGAAACTGAAGTCGTGAAGTAGGCTAGTTCAGTAGGCCTACTGTGTAAAGCTAGAACATCCTGCACATCTATCTCACTAATCATGATAATATTATACAATATGTTACATTTTGTTACAATACAATTTTGTTACACAGTATATTATCAAATCTTGGGATAGGAGTAGCGCCCACCCCTACCCTCGGGTAGCAGCTATCGAAAGAGGAGCCTTCGGGTCGCCTCCGGCTTCGGCCGACTGTTTGCTTTGCTTGCTTGATATTATTTAATAGGCTCACTCCCGGCGGAGTAGGGCCTTCGAATTGTGTCCAAAGGGGACGGCCACTAAGGCTGCTGTAGTACTGTAGGTAGCTGAGGGAAAAAGACCCACTCTGCTGTCTTCTACTTTGCTTTATTATACTGTATGTTAATTTATAGGCCTATTATGAAGGATTAAAATGAAATTTTAACAGAAAATTTTGCTTGATAAAATTGCTTTGTTGTTTTTATAATCCTAATCAATACAGAAATAGGCTAAGGCTAAATGAACACGAATTCCCCGTAGGCTAGCCTACTGACTGATATAGTAATCATACAGTACTGATACAGTAATAGTGCACAAATAAGTTTCAATGGGTAAGGCATTATTATTTATTTTAATATAGTAATAATGTAGGCCTAATGTACTAAACAGACATATGGTGGTCTACTAATGTTTAGTTTTTACAGTAGTACTAAATTAAGTTTTTTTTACAGATGATCTCTAAAATGCATATGGTTATTTTACGACTCTAAGTACTCACTTCAGCGCAACATGTGTGTCATTGAAAAATTTGTAGAAAGTCCTATTGTATGCAGATGCCCTAGGCCTACTGCATTACAGCAAGACAAACAAATTCTACTTGAACGTTCAGTAGCCGTTACTTGTTGGGAGATATTTTATATATTCGTACGTTCCGAAAATAAAGTAAAAATTTGATAATTCTCTACGGAATATTTGACGGCGTAGGTTAACTTCTAAGACGCTAGGGAAACCAATTCGCAACTAATACAAGATTTGATTTTTCCCCCAAAAACCTAAACTAAAATTACAAATCTGAAGTCTGTCGGTCTTTCTGTCAGTTTGCCTTCAATACTTAAGAAGAATAAAATCTAACTAACATTCTCGCTCTGGGGGTTTTAAGGGTTGCTGATTTCATTTCTGATGTCAGTTCTCTCGTTTACATAAATCTAGTATGTTTGTCTGTCGGTCTTTCTGCCAGCCTGTCTGTCGAGACTTAAGAAAGAGTACAAACTAACTAATATTCTCGCTATGGGGTTTTAAGGGTTGGTGTTTCAATTCTGCTGTCAGTTTTCACGTTTACATAAATCTAGTCTGTCTGTCTGTCGGTCTTACTTTCAGTCTGTACTACTGTACTGTGGTTGGCATTACGCCATATACCTAACACCAATAATACAGTCTACAATACAGCCTATTTACAGTACAGAATGGATTTTTCCTATGAAGAGCACTAAAATGTCATTCCACCAGTTTACCTACTCCAAGAGCCTTCCAATAAAACATGTATTCCAGCTTCACGTCCACTGCACGTCTTAGTGCTGTCTAGTCCATCATGGTGACGTGGAGTGGACGTCATAGGCTCTAAAGAAGGGGTTAAGCGGATTCCTTCTCTCGGATTTAATATTCTTATGTCGGTAATAATATTATAATCTCCAGATAAATAATGAAATTAATTTTTTAAAATAAATATATATTTATTACATTATTAGGTCTACTCAAATGAGAAATGGTGAAAATTTTACGCAAATTCAATCTCAGCCAATTATTAATAAAGTAATTAAGGGAAAAGAGCAGGTTTAATTAGCACTTTTTTCTAATCAAAACATTAAACGCATAAATTCAACAGGTTACGATCTTGCCATGGAGAGGGACGTGCATTTGTGTTTCCTTCTATATTACTCATATTGATTTGACTAAAATACTGCCATTAATGTATTTATTACCTAAGAGAGAAAAACAGTTAATGTAGAGATGGGTGGGGGGAGGGGGGGGGGGGGGGGGGGGGGGGGTGGGGTGCAGTATTAAAATATACTGTAGGCCTATAGTCCAATTTATCTAATTAGTGCATTTATACCACGGGCGCAAAATGTATTCTTTGAAGCAACACCAAAGGTATTAACATAAGTACCGCCCCCAAACAGTAACAATACGAACTACTTAGACTCCAGTAGATTATAGAGGTGGCTAATGGGCCTATTGTTCTGGCTAGACTACCAATAGATCTCATGCTACCCAAAGCAATACCTCTGTATGCCTCGGGGGCGAAGTTTGAAGCCAATGTTGTCATACAAGGTACTACAACAGCTGCACCAATAGCCAGGAAAAATAATCCAATATACAAAATTATTCTGGAACTACTTAATCCTATAATAGTGAATGCCATGAGTACAGATATCATCGCCATGGTAACAACTTTTGTTTCAGTTCCGGGTTTAATTCGACGGGTTACCGACACCTGAATGGTTGCCATGACAACACCAACGTAGAAGAACATTTGTCCCTGTTCCATGTTTGTGAAGTTGAATCTTTGGTGATTGAGAAATGTTAGAGTAAACTCCAGTCCTAAAGGAATAAGATATATTATTGTACAGTATATATTATTATTATAAGAATTATTCGCGCGAGGAACAAAGGGCTCAGTTAGGTCTATACTGTAGAGCGATGAAAAATGGTAAAAAGTCAAATATTTATTTGTCGAGGTGGGGGTGGGGTGTGTGGTGGCTGGCTATTGGTTTACTATATCTGAAGTTACTTTTTATGTTTAAACAATATCCTTATTGTAATATCATCGATAAACTAGTAACGGTATCATTAATTCACTTTAGGCCTACCGTGGCAAGTAATTTGAATACGATATTTTTAAGGCTGTTAGGAAGGCCGTTAGAAAACAACCAAGTCAGTCTGTCAGTCAGTCAGTCAGTCAGTCAGTCAGTCAGTCAGTCAGTCAGTCAGTCAGTCAGTCAGTCAGTCAGTCAGTCAGTCAGTCAGTCAGTCAGTCAGTCAGTCAGTCAGTCAGTCAGTCAGTCAGTCAGTCAGTCAGTCAGTCAGTCAGTCAGTCAGTCAGTCAGTCAGTCAGTCAGTCAGTCAGTCAGTCAGTCAGTCAGTCAGTCAGTCAGTCAGTCAGTCAGTCAGTCAGTCAGTCAGTCAG